>CAUYPK010040805.1:0-21135 GCA_963574355.1 Loris lydekkerianus | reverse complement strand
TCTTTGGGTACTATGAATGTAATCCACTGTGCAGCCTCTCCATATCCTGTCTTAGGTTGTCCCAGCTTTGGGAGTCTTACCCGTCATTGGTGCTATGGAGGGCGGTGAAGAATAAATGAGTTTTGATAAATGCATTCATTTGGGTAACCACCTCTACAAATAAGATCCAGAACAATTTCATTACCACGGACAGTTCACCTGTTTCACCACTCCCACCAACACCCTCAAATCCTATCCTTTGCAGTCAGTTGCCTGCTCCAATCCTTTGACCAGGTAACCATTAATGTGCTTTTTGTCATCATAGATTTTTTTTTCCTATTCTAAAATTATATATATATATATATATATATATATATATATATATATTAATAATACATTATGTACTCTTTATATGGGAGAAATACAGAAATACATTATTTATGGATTGTTTAATATGTTGTTGATGTTCATCCACATAATAGGTTACCTCAATAACTCATTCCTTGTTATTACAAAGTAGTATTCCATTGCATGAATATACTATAGTATATTTATTCATTCACTAACTAATGGGTGCTTAGGTTGTTTCTAGTTTGGAAATATTATGAATAAAACTGCTATAAACATTCACATAAAATTCTTAGGATAGTCTCTCACCACTTATAAAAATTAATCCAAGATAGATAGAAGACTTAAGTGAAAGGCATAAACCCATAATCATTGTAAAAGAAAATGTAGGAAAGATTCTTCTAGAGATCAATGTAAGAAAGGAATTTATGGCTAAGATCTCAAGGGCAATTACAGCAACAAAATTAAATAAATGACACTTCATTAAATTAAAAGCTTTTGCACAGCCAAGGAAATAATCAACTGAGTAAATAGACAAACTAAAGAATGGGAAGAAATATTCTCAATCTACATTTCAGATAAATTAATAATAACTAGAATCTACAAAGAACTCAAACAAATCAGCAGAAAATATTAGAAACCCCATTAAAAAGTGGGCAAAAGACATGAACAGAAGTTTTAAAAAAGAAGATAGACAAATAATTAACAAATATGAAAAATGCTCAAAATCACTACTCATCAGAGAAATGCAAATGAAAACCACAAGAAGATATAACTTTATTCCTATTGGAATGACTTTTATTAAAAAAATCCAAAAACAATAGATGTTGGTGTGGATGCAGGGAGAAAGGAATACTTACACACTGTTGGTGGGACTGCAACTTAGTACAACCCCTATGGAAAACAGTGTAGGATTTCTCAAAATAGTGAAAATAGACCTACCATTCAACCCAGCAATCTCTGAGTATCTACCCAAAGGAAAAAAGTCCATTTTATCTAAAAGACACCTGCATGAAAATGTTTATTGCAGAACAATTCATAATTGCAAAGATGTAGAATGAATCCAAGTGCCTGTGTAGTTCATGAGTGAATAAACAAAATGTGGTATATGTATATTATGGAGTACTACTCAGCCATAAGAAAGGATGAATTAATGTCTTTGGCAGCAGTTTGGGAAGAACTGTAGTCCATTATCTTAAGTGAAGTATATCAAGAATGGAAAAACATTGTGTTTATTGAAGCTCAATTCATAAGTGCAAATCCAAGTGCCCATCAAACTATGGATGGATTAATAAACTATGGTATATGTACACCATGGAATTCTATTCAGTCATACAAGATGGAGACTTTACATCTTTTCTATTTACCTGAATGGAGTTGAAGAACATTTTCCTTAGTAAAGGATCTCAAGAATGGAAAAGCAAGCAAATAGCAGGTGAATAACTATAGTCTCACATGAGAGGAAAAACCCAATTAAATTCAAGATTGAGGCAAGGGGTTCAGTGAGCCCCCAATAAATAGGTATAATGTAGGGGTATTTGGCACATCTCCTGGGTAAAGGACTCAAATATAATTCAGACTTGTCATCACAAATGAAAACAATGTAACCTAATCACATGTACTTTTACATTAATCCAAAATAAAAATAAACAAATAAAAAAGAATGTAAAAACACATACCACATGTACTCTCTGATAAATTAACTCATGGGCACACAAGTACACAAAGGAAAGTAAAAGTCATTGGAAACCAAGAGATTGTGGGGGAAGGAGGGAAAGGGCAAAAACCCATCTAAAGGGTACACAAAATACTATTCAGGTGATGAACATACTTACAGCCCTGACTCAAGCCATGTATCAAAACCATCCACACCCTCTTAATACTTTGAAATAGAAAAATGTTATAATTTTAAAAATAATCAATTGAAATGCAAAAGAAAAAGAACAGTAAACACTTCGCTAGTCTTTAAGAAAATGCAAATTAGATACTTTTTCTTCCATTCTTGAGATACTTTGCTAAGAATAATATTTTCCAGCTCCATCCATGTAAACATGAAAGAGGTAAAGTCTCCATCTTTCTTTAAGGCTGCATAATATTCCATGGTGTACATATACCACAATTTATTGATCCATTCGTGGGTTGATGGGCACTTGGGCTTCTTCTATGACTTAGCAATTATGAATTGGGCTGCAGTAAACATTCTGGTACAAATATCTTTGTTATAATGTAATTTTTGGTCTTCTGTATATATACCTAGTAGAGAAATTATAGGATCGAATGTCAGGTCTGCCCTACTATGAAACTAATTTATAGCATTTATATGAAAGCTATAACCATATTACAGCACAAGAATATGGGGAAAGGGGGATGGGAGGGGTGGGAGGGGGGAAGGATGAGTGGAGGGAGGATAATTACTGGGACCACACCTACTGTGCATCTTAGAAGGGTATAGGTGAAACTTACTAAATGTAGAATATAAATATCTGAACACAATAAATAAGAAAATGCCATGAAGGCTATGTTAACCAGTTTGATGAAAATATTTCAAATTGGACCAGAGATGTTGGCATGGATGTGGAGAAAAGGGAACACTTCTACACTGCTGGTGGGAATGCAAATTAATACATTCCTTTTGGAAAGATGTTTGAAGAACACTTAGAGATCTAAAAATAGATCTGCCATTCAATCCTATAATTCTTCTACTAGGTATATACCCAGAAGACCAAAAATCACATTATAACAAAGATATTTGTACCAGAACGTTTATTGCAGCCCAATTCATAATTGCTAAGTCATGGAAAAAGCACAAGTGCGCATCGATCCACAAATGGATAAACAAATTGTGGTATATGTACACCATGGAATATTATGCAGCCTTAAAGAAAGATGGAGACTTTACCTCTTTCATGTTTACATGGATGGAGCTAGAACATATTCTTCTTAGTAAAGTATCTCAAGAATGGAAGAAAAAGTATCCAACGTACTCAGCCCTACTAGGAAACTAATTTATGGCTTTCACATGAAAGCTATAACCCAGTTACAACCTAAGAATAGGAGGAAGGGGGAAAGGGAGGGGAGGGAGGGGGGAGGTGGGCAGAGGGATGGGAATTTGTGGGATTACACCTGCAGTGCATCTTACAAGGGTATATGTGAAACTTAGTAAATGTGGAATGTAAATGTCTTAGTACAATAACTAAGAAAATGCCAGGAAGGCTATGTTAACCAGTGTGATGAAAATGTGTCAAACGGTCTATGAAACTAGTGTATGGTGCCCCATGATCACATTAATGTACACAGCTATGATTTAATAAAAAAAAAAAAAAGGAAAGAAAGAAAGAAAATAAGCCAAAAATGTAAATTTCTATTCTTCCTTAAACTTCAACAAAAAATAGCCAGACATTGTGACAGGCATCTTTAGTCCCAGCTACTTGGGAGGCTGAGGCAAGAGAATCACTTAAGCCCTAGAGTTTGAAGTTGCTGTGAGCTATGGCACCACAGAACTCTACCAAGGATGACATAGTAAGACTCTGTCTCAAAAAAAAAAAAAAAAAGAAAGAAAAAAAGATGATGATGATTTGGGGGGTTAAGAGTCCTGGAATCCAGCCCTAATTTATAGTATGACCTAAGGTATATTATTTCATCTCTTTCATCCCCCATCTCCTCATTCATAAATTTTAAGTTATACTAACATAATTATGATCATTTTTAGTTGTAGATTTTCATATTCTAAAATTCTGAATATAAAACTGTGAAATCAGTATTGGAGAATTGGAGAATTTATTGAAAAGCCTGATCAGAAGTATCATAACCATAAGATATAATTGTTTTAAAGCAGTCCTTTTTACAGAAGTATCAGAAAGCGGTTAGGCATTACACCGAAGTTCACAAAGCACGGTGATCTGAAAACTACAACCTTAAAACAGTATCCC
Source organism: Loris lydekkerianus (assembly GCA_963574355.1). Classification (NCBI taxonomy): domain Eukaryota; kingdom Metazoa; phylum Chordata; class Mammalia; order Primates; family Lorisidae; genus Loris; species Loris lydekkerianus. Next base: position 16,879 of record CAUYPK010040805.1, on the reverse strand, counting down.
ATTGTGTGAAGATGCCAGGTCTTCTAGGGTGGAGTGCTGTTAGCTCTGCTTTCCAACTTGGAGGTAGAAGATCATTCAAGAGCTTCCCTGTCTTCTTCCTTTCTCCGCTGTCTCTGCCATTCGTCTTCTTTATTACCTCCTTCTCTCTCACCAAACAAAAAGTTCAGGCTCCAAAAATTATATAGGCATGTCATTAGAAATGAAATATATTATTTAGGATATTGTTAGATACAGGACTCAAAGATAAAGACTACAAAAATAATAGCTAATACCCTTGAGCTAATACTCTCGTGCTAGCCACAGTGTCCTTTTGTTAAACAATAGCCTATTTAAACTTCATAGCCATCCCATTGCTACATGCTGCTATGGTCCCTATTTTATAGTACAGAAACTGATCTTGCAGCTACTGGGTGATGAAACTGGCATTTGTAAACTAAATATTTCGGAACTCACAGTCTGAACTCTTAACTGTGCCTTATCTTAAGCCCATGACCATGATAAGCAAGGAATCAAGAGTCTTATAAGTAGAAAGGAAGTGTTATATGACCCCACCTGTTACAAGGGAATGGAAAAGAGAGATGCCTTCCTAACCTGTTTTTGAATGAACAAATTAAAAAAAAATTAATGAATAATGGATGGCCGAAATCCCGCCCTGGGTAATATCCTTGCTAACTCTTATGAGAAGGGGCCTTTCTAGACACTACTTGCTGTGCATCTTTCTCTACCAGAATATATTAAAAGCAATGAAACATATTAATGTATGAAAGATAACTTCAGACAGAAATAAGTTATTTTGTAAGGAGTTATTTATATGTATATCACTTCATCTACTGTCCACAAAGCTTGGGTTTATTTATTTATTTATTTATTTATTTATTTATTTATTTATTTATTTTGCTGGTGACCTATAGAAACCCTTTCCTCTAAAAAGAAAAGAGTACTTACACCTTATTACACTCGATTTCTCCCTCCATCCGACTGGTACATGGCTCCTTCCAGGCCCTACGGACAGCCTGGTTCCTATTGGTCCCTCCAGGTTAGCCTTCTCAGGCTCACCTTTTCTCGTGACTACTCCATCAAATTTCTTTCATACTTTTGCCTATCAGGAGGATACGTTTTATAATGAATCAGAAAACCCTGATGACTTACAGTCTCTTGGCAATACATTCTGGCAACAGAGTTGCCTGAGGACTTGTCATATTAAACAGGTGTACTTCTGCCTCTCTCCATTCCTCATAAGAGGGGATAGATGCGCCCATGAGCACAATTGTATGCCTAGATTGGAACTGGATTAATTTTCAGGCATTTATTCCCTGCCAGCAGATGCAGGCAAAAAAAAAAAAAAAAAAAAGACACAAAAAAATTATATTTTGTGGGGTGCTTATAGCCTTAGCAACCTGGTCTTTTAACATAATTCTAGGAGAGTGTGTCTTTCTCTCTTAGAAAAATTGGAAAAGTTGATGCCTGGAGGCTAGAGACATAAAACTCCTTTATATCTAGCACAATCAACTTAGATCAAATAGCAACAGAATGAAAAGCATTTAAATTCTGATTTTTGCCTTTTGTTGATTAATTTTTTGAAATGAATTATGGTCCATAAATAGATATTTTTTCTTATCATTCTATCAAGTGTCTTTTGTCTGTTTTCAGAGGAGATAGGAGCCCAAACTTGAGAGAAGAATCATTTTCCACTATATCCCAGATTTAGCATTTTCTAATCTAAGTTATTGGTCCCAATGGCCAAGTCAACCAGGTTTTATGGCCCTGTCAATCTTAAAATATTTAAGATGAGGAGAAACTCAATAAACTAGGATAACAGCAGCTGCCTATGGGTATTAGGCAATCTCATTCTGTTTTAGAAGCCTATAAGGCAGGAATTAACATCCCTGTTTCATTTTATCGTTTCATTGATACATAATGGATGTACATATTTGGGTGATACGTGTGATCATTTAATATATTCATATAATTCATAAAGATCCAATTAGTTAATTGAACAACCCCATTCTATAGCTTAAAATGTAGGTCGCAGACCCCCAGTATTCCAGCTAGTAACAAGACACTCCATAAGAACTAAAAGGGAAGAGAAGAAGAAAGGAGAGAGAAAAAGGTTGAGGGGAGAAGAAACTATGGATAGAAGAAGAAATGGGAGACAAGGAAGGAGAAAAGGAATGAAATAACAGGCTAATAACTCTAACCCATCTTCCACCACTAGTTCCAGCTGCAACAATACAAATTGATGTGTATTTATTTTGTCTCCCTTCTCTGCCTTATTCCTAAAGTAGATTTTATTTGATGGTGAAATAATCTAATAGGCAATGAGATTGGAAGGAAGTTCAACGGTCTGCAACAACACAGAAAGAAAAAAAATCTTTCCAGTGTTAACAGAACAATAAATGCCCTCTAAGCATGTTTTCTTTCTTTTTCTTTCTTTCTTTTCCTTTCTCTCTTTCTTTCTTTTTTTTTCTTTCTTTTTCTTTCTCCTCTCTCTCTCTCTTCTTTTCTTTCTTTAATTTTATTTTTTATTTGACTTTTTTTTAATTTCAAAATATCAAGGGAGTACAAATGTTTTAGGTTTCATGAATCATTTTGTAATACCTGAGTCCCAGTTAAAGGTTTGCCTTTAACCCAAAGAGTGCCCATTAGATAGCATTTTCCCTTCCCATGTTTCCCCCACACAGTTGATTTCCACTGACTTTTACTTCCCTCTGTGCACATGTGTTCTCACCAGTTAGTTCCAATTTAATAGTCAGTACCTGTGGTGTTTGTATTTCCATCCTTGAGATACTTCAGTTAGGAGAATAGTCTCTAGTTCCATCCAGATTATTACAAAGGCTATTAACTCATCTTTTTTATGGCTGAGTAGTACTTCGTGGTATATATGTATCATTTTTAATCCTTACTTGACTAATTTAAATGAGAACAGAAGAATCTATGATCTTCAGATTTTTTTCCACCACAATCTCATTAACAAGGACGCAATTTTGGTGATGTATTTTCAGAACACAGATTATTCTTTTGTCAGAACTGTTTTGTGCCCAAGGACAGACAGTGGCTTTTAAATCATGGCACTAAGATGTAATAGAAAACAGCCAGAGGATTCCTCATTGTCTCCTTACTAGTAACCAGCAGTGTGACTCAGAGAGAAACTAAACTGCCAGGCTACTTTCATCATCTGTAAAATGGTGCTAAGAATAATTATCACACTAAGGTTGCTGGAAGAAATCAGAAAGGTTATGTTGGTGAAATAACACATTAAACTATTGTTATGATGTTTCTATAAGGTTCAAACTTGATAGTACTTGATAAACTGTGAGATCATTATTATCATTATCTTTTACTCCTTTGGTTTTTCAAGAGATCTTTGTATGCTTGAAAAAATGGGCCTTGGGTAGGTGGAAAAATAAGAGTTTGAAATCCACAGCTTATCAAGAATAGCCTGAAATTGCTACTTTCAAGTGCATAGGCTTTGAGTATTCAGCCTGGACTCTGCAATCTGTTTTTCATAGACCAGCCAAAATGATACTGACACACAACCAAAGGGATAAGAGGCAAATTCTGAGAAGTACATATTTCTATTGGCTCACATAGAGAGCAACCAGTGAATGCACACTTCATAGACTCAAAGATACTGAAGACTGTGCTCCTGGCCCTGTTGGACTAACTGAAAAGATACTTAACATTGTTAGTGATCAGGGCAGTGGAGTTTAAAACTAAAAAGAGATTTCATGCCCACTAGAATAGACAGCTAAAATTCAAATAGGCAAGGATGTGGAACAGCTCATATATTGCTAAAGGCAATGCATTAATAAAATGTTATAATCACTGTGTAGCTATTATTTTTTTGTTCCTTAGCAAATAACAAGCAATTGACAGAAACACTTTATGCAAACATGCTGGTTTTTACAAAAACTACCACCTAAATTAAACATTTCATTGATCATTTTTGCCTGAAATGATTTTTATTGTGATGATTATAAAGTAATGATTTTCTAGTCCTCACACTCCCTCTCCACTTACCAGTTGTCACTCAGCACTCCACTATGATCAAGAGCTCTCTTCTCTCTCCTCTCTCGATAGAATCAATAGATTACTTTTTCGATGGCTGATAAATCACTACTGTCAATTATTTTGTACTCAAATGATCGCTAATTTAGCCAGTTAGAAATCCCTTTAATTTGGCATCTGTGTCCTTGAAATGGGCCTTATTATTATTTTAGCATCTCCTTACTTTTTGACTCTTCCTTAAAATTTTTAACAGTGAGCCCAGCAGAAATGCATTTCTTCAGTTTATTAATTCCTTAAATCTAAATCTTCCAACAATTGTCTTTCACACCTGTCTTTGCCCCTCTACTATACCAGCAAATTTCCAAAGAGAACAAAAATAGTATTGCAACTATATCCCCAGTACCTAGGGCATAATATGCACTAAAGTATCTGCACACACCCATATACCCTTCTCTCCTCACTTTATTATAAACCCCATAAAGGTGGTGAGTATCTCATATTTCTATTTCCCTGGTTCCCAGAACAGTGCTTTTCATGTACCAAGTACTCAGCAAGTATCTCTTGAATGAATTGAGAAAAGAGAGAGAAAAAGATCTCCAAGCAGAAATTCAAAAGTACAACTGGCAATGAATGTGAAGAAACCAAAGCTAGACGTGTGGTTTTGCCAATCAACTGTCCCTTTTGCACTCTGCCTTTTGCATGTGGTGGTGACAGTGATTTCTATGGCCAATGCCCAAGTTTCCTGAGTAACTCGGACTTGTTGCCTCAATATGCTGCCAAGAGCTAATTGCCTTTCATGCTGCTTTAATAGTAATGACAACCACTGTTTACTGAGTTCCTGACATATGACAAGCAGTGATATGGGTGGTGACCCTCCTCTAATCTGTTCCCTGAACAGTAATAAGAGCCAAGGTGGGCAGCATTATGTGGCCTCATGTTCTGAACCTAAAGTTGAAATCTACCAGAAAGTCTTTTTCCTCATATTATAAGGAGTTGGTTGTCTTCCCTAGTTAGAAAGGTGATGTCTGTGGGGTAACTTGCTGGATGTTGTCTGCTAATAATCAGGACTGCCTCTACCCTGCTATGCTCCCCCATTTTACCATGGGGCATGAAAGCTTGGAAACTCATAATCCAGACTTCCTGGCCAGCGGAGAGTTCGCCTCCAATGATAATAGAGAATCTCTCATGTGAGATTTAGAAGAGAAGCAAAAATCACTTATGTCTCCCCAATATCACCATCACACACATATACACAGACATACACACAACCACACACAGTGCACACAAATGTACACAATACTCACACCAACATCACTCTGTCCCTCAAGAGTAAGGCTCTCACTTGCTTATTCCTCCTAAGGGCCAGGTAGCAAAGTAGGATCCTAATCATTACTGACCATTTGCTCTATTTTACTTATCAGAGCTAGTTTTACTAAAGCAAACCATTATTCTGGCAGAAATGCATTGAACTCTACAAAGTAACCTTTGATCCTGTGACGCATTTTGAATTACAATATGTAAGTGTTAGTACAAACTTCATATTTTGAAGGGGGAAAAATTATCAAGGGAATTTTCAATACAGATGCTATTACCCATCTTATTTTTTTCTTTCAAGATTAATCACCAAAATCCCAAGTACCTTGAAAGTTGGATGGATAAAAATGAAGAATAGGAGCTTTTCAGATTGAGAGACTGTCCATAATGAAAACATGGAGAATAAGAGAAAAGAAAATAGAAAGTGTTTTCCAAAGGCAGAGAGAACACCGTGGTACGTTCAAACACACTGAATTCATTCAGATGGGAGCGCTGTTCTTTTGACCTATGGCTCCACTAATAATCCCAGCATTGTAAGAAACAGGAAAGGCATAAATATATGCTTCTTGAACTCAGTAAACCTAATATTTCACCTGTATGAAGATACCTGCCATTAACACATCATCAAGGTTTGCTCAGGACAAAAGGGTTTCCCAAGACATGGGATTTCCAGTATTAAAACCTAGGGAAGGGCAGAGCACCAACCACATGCACCAAGTGTGGCGGGTTCGAATCCCACCTGGGCCAGCTAAACATCAATGACAACTGTAACAAAAAAAAAACTAGCCAGGCGTGTGGTGAGTGCCCGTAGTCCCAGCTACTCGGGAGGCTGAGGTTGCCATGAGTTGTGACATTATGGCGCTCTACCGAGGGCAACATAGTGAGACTCTGTCTCAAAAAATAAAATAAAATAAATAAATAAAACCTAGGGAAATCTTCAACAAATTGGGACAATTTGGTCACTCTATCTAAAGGCATAAAGCAAAGACCCCATAATGCCTCATAGGTTTCATCTCACTATAATAAAAGTCTGAAAGATAATTATCTCATATTCATATAATCTTTTTTTAGTTTAATAGATTCTTTCCATACATATTAATTTAATTATCACTATAGCTGTTAGGTGAGTACTTCTCAGCCTCAACTACAAGTTAAAAATCACTTAAGGAGCTTTTAAAATCTAGATGCTTGGGAGTTATCCCACACAAATTAAATCAGGTACATAGTTTGTGAAACTCCCTGGTGAGTCCAACATACAGCTGAGATTGAAAACAACTAACCTGTGGGCAGTGCCTGTGGCTCAAAGGAGTAGGGCACCAGCTCCATATGCTGGAGGTGGTAGGTTCAAACTCAGCCCTGGCAAAAAAAAAAAAAAGAAAACCACTGACTTTGGTTTAACTCTAAACAGTTGCATTTTACAAAGGAAGAACATGGAGTTTTCGAGCAACTAAGGTCACATAACTATCTTGTGACAAAGTTGGAACATAATCCCTAATCTCCTACAGTCATAAAGCAATTCCATTGACACCTAAAATTGCTCTAATTCAGATAAATACTTAAGAAGATCTCTCCCATGCCACACTACAGATTGTCCAGAGGCAGGTTTAAAAGTCAAAGAAAGAAAATGAAAATAATTGAGCCTCATTGTCCTAGCAATAGAATTTCTCCTGTGGAAGAGAATTCATTGGGCATGCATGAAATTGCACACTCGAGGTGAAAATATAAAATTTGCACTTTCAGCCCTGCTACCAAAGAGCATACTTAAGAAAAAAAAAAATAATAAGGAGGAGGCCTCTTTACCTACTTGCCCTAATAGTGCAGGCCCATCGGCTCCCTGTGGTGAATATATCCTACTTGTAAGCATTCTTACTCTGTAAACCCGTCTTTGCCTTCCTCAATAAACTTTGTTTCATGTTTGTCCTAAAACTAAAAGTGATGAGTCACAGTTTGGCTGATGACTAAGTTTGTATTTTACTGAGTGAGGTTCATGAATTGAATTCAAAGCTGACTTGCCTGCAACAAAATTGGAATTTTAGAAGGAGAGGCGGCAAACAAAAGCAGGATGGGAAACAACGAATGGGTAACAGTCGTGGGAGAGGAACTTGGTGAAGGAAAATCAAAGATATTGACTATGGAACCTCCTGGTTCTGCTTGCCCGTTCCCCCAGCATTTTCAGTAAAATTGCCTTTCTTTTTTAATGAGCACGGCATTAAATCAGGTTTGGAGGGTATAACTGTGTGGGTGGCAGAATTGTTCCATCTGAAGTATGTGAAGAATATGTGAACATTTCTATATTTATTTAGTATGGTTCATCAAGCATCTCCTAGGTGGTAGGCACCAGGCTAGTTTCTGGGGATAGAAAGACAAAGAAAGCATCTTCCTACCCAGGGGAAGGTCATTCACAGTCCAGAATTTGACACTTCTTAGTAATCCAATAGACTAAATCGAATGTCTCACAATCCCATGTGAAATATAAGACTTTCAGGGACAGAGCCAAGTTTCTGGTAAACCAAAACACATACCTCAAAACAAAACATCCTGCATGATACTGTTTCTTTGTCCTACTTTCATGTGCTTACTGGGAAGCACTGGAAAGAATTGAGACATAATAAAAATCACACACTGAGGGGAACATTGACCCACTGAACTAAAATTTACATTCAGCCAGGGGGGCACGTGGGCCACACTCAGCAGATGAGCAAAATCAAAACAAAAGCTACCTGGCAAGACAGACACAGTGAGTTAAAGTTAGGTTCTTTGGAGGTAATTAAGGTGAAATGAGGTCATAAAGGTGAGGTCCTAATCCTATAAGACAGTAGCCTTTTAAGAAAAGTATGAGAGAGAGAGAGCTGTCTCTTTCCGCCTGCCATCTGAGGACAAGGAAGAAGGCAGTCATCTATTAACCAGGAGAAGAGCTTCACTAGAAACTGAACCAGCCTCTAGAACTGTGAGAAATAAATTTCTGTTGTTTGATCTACCCAGTCTATGGGATTTTTAATGGGAGCCTAAGAGACTAATGTAGACTCATCCACATCACCACATTTCCCTTTCATTATTGGCCTCAACTAAACCCATAGGTCTATAAAAGAGGGAGAATAGCAGTTAAGTTTACTGCTATAGCCACATTCCTCAGTACAGAGTCTGCCGCATAATAGGTGCTCAATAAACACATGCTGAGGGAATGAAATTCTGACATAAACAAATCTAACTGTGCAGTAGAGAAGTTGTTTCCTCCTCACAGTAGGAGAGGAACAAGGTTTAAAATTAAATCAATCCATCACGATTGCACAACTACAAGTTTCCCTACCTGAAATGGGCTGGTCTCACACTGCCTTTCTTTCTCAAAAATCAGTTTCTCAAGTGCTGCTTTCATATGTGAATTCAACATCATCCTTCTATATGTGTTTGTAGCCCAGCTTTATAAACCACCCTTCTTCATATTGCAGTAAGAAAAGGTTATTGCTCATTTAATAACCTTTAGAGTTTCTTTTGGGGTATCTATGTGGTTACTGGCATCCCTTAATCTAACTAGTACTAATACAACTATCCACCGAGAAGTTGTCACTCAAATGCCTCATGGGTGAGATGAGAAAGTTCTTGGGGAAAAATTCTAGCTTCCTGTTACCACATTCCAGAAACCTATGCTATTGAATTCTGCTCCTGTGCTGAAGTTATTTGTTGATTCCTTCAGTCACCCTTACTGTTTATTGAATATGTCCTGGGGATAAAATCCATGAGAGAGATATGTTTTAAATCCAGTCTCAGATACAGACAAAAAAGTAAGCAGGCAAATAAAAAATATAAACTTTATAACTGTAATAAATACTATAAAGAATACAGGGCACACTATGAGTGAATGACAGAAGTTTCTTAGATGGGACATTTAAGTTAAGATGTTAAAGGATGAAGAAAGACTTTCATGCAAAGACCCAGGCTGAGATGAAAATACAGGGCAGTGTCCAGGCAGAAAAACAATCTGTGCAAAGTTCCTGCATTAGAAAGAAGTTTATGGTTTGAGGAGCAGATTGGAACTGAGTGATCCATGAAGGGATTGTTGTAAAGTGATGTCAGGGAGACCACGTGAGGCTTTGTAGAACACGGCAAGGTTTACGGCAAGGTTTGTTTGTTTATTTGTTTTCAATTCTAAGTGTGATTGGAAACATTTAGGTACCTACACCAGGAACATTTTGTAACTACAATATGTTTTTGAAAATCTCCCTCATTGCTCTGTTACCAGACAGAAAATTTGACTGAAACTCAGAAGAAACAGTGGAGTCAGCATGTATTCCCATCACTTTCTAGAAAACTCTTCAGTCAGGCCTGAGTTCAAAATGGAAAAAGAATTCCCAGAAACATAAACTCATGTCTGTATCAATGTGTGTTTAAAAAAAAAAAAAAGTATTAAATAAAAAAGCAAATTAAAATTCCTGTTGGTTCAATGGGGCAAAAGACTTAATTTCCATTCCATGTTCAGTTACCCCATGAGAAATGAAGGCGTGGACTGGTGCCATATCCTTTCCTTTGAATTCCTGAATCAGAATAAATGGGAATTTATAATAGTCACATGTGCCATTATTATTCTGTGTATGGTCCAGGGGAATAATGAGTTGTTACATTGGATACAACTAAATAACCTATTCGTTATAGTCACTAGAGATTCAGACACACAAGTCTCAAGATTAATATTTTTAATCTCCAGTTTTCCAACACACCATAATGACTGCATTTTATATATGAGTCATTTGAATAGTTTCAGAAATTGTTACACACACACAGAGCCATGCAATGCAGGTCCTAGGATCCAAATGCAAAGTCACACGTAACTTAAAATATACTTTTCAAGAAGTCCTGGGTACCTCTTAAAAATGTGTGATTTCACCTTTCTGGGTCATAATTTTGATGATATTTATGAGAATCTTCACCTTTGAGTTTGCTCTTATTTTTATCTCTAAAATATCAAGGACTCATTTGTGTTGGGGTCTATTGTGATCAATGTACATAATTCTGATGATTTGTAAGCAATACCAGAAAATATTTTTTTCTTTTCTTAGTATTTTTATTTTCTAAAATATGCCCAAGGAACATGTATTTTTTTTTATTTCAAAAAATTTAGAGGGTACAAGTGTTTTTTTATTGTATGGATGGAATATATTACACTGAAGTCAAGACTTCTACTGTATTCATCACCAGAATAGTGTACATTGTACCCAACGGGTACATTTTTATCCCTCACTCCTTCCCACCTCCCCTTCTTACTTTCCAATGTCCATAATACCACTTTATAAGCAGATATGTCCCTCATTTAGCTTCCACTTAAAAACAAGGATATGTGGTATCTGTTTTCTCATTCCTGAAACACTTCACTTAGGACAATGGTCACCACTTCCATCCAAGTTCCTGCAGAAGGCCTTATTTTTGTATGGCTGGGAGTACTCTAAGGCATACATTCCATGTTTTCTTTATGCACTCCCCAGTTGATGGGAACTCAGGCTGCTTCTAGAACTTTATAATTATGAAATGTGCTGCAATAAACATAATACAGGTATAGGTTTATTTTTGATAAAAATGACTTCTTTTCCTTTGAGTAGATACCTAGTAGTGGGATTGCTTGGGGGAATCTCCATACTGTTTTCAAAGAAGTTGTACTAATTTGCAGTCCCATCAACACTATATAAGCATTCCCTTTTCACCACAGCCATGCCAATATATGTTGTTTTGACTTTTTAATAAGGGCCATTCTGACAGGGCTAAGATGGTATTTCATATAGTTTTAATTTGCATTTCTCTGATAATTCATTATGTTAAGCATTTTTTCATGGCCATTTTTACACCTTCTTTAAAAAAAAAAAAAATCAGTTCATATCCTTTGCCCACTTTTTTTTTTTTTTTTTTCCAAAATGATTGCTTTTATCTATCCAGACCCCTAACCACTTCATAGCAAGAGGAGGAGTGGGAGAGGTTCCTTTCTCAGTCCAAGGGCCTCCACAATGTTGGTCTGTTGGTCCCAAACACACAGACAGGTGGCATCACAGATGTGGTAAGCTAATAATGCTTAATCTCTCTCTGCTAGAGCAACGAGGTGAGCATCAATCTCTGCTTCTGTAAGAATCCTAGAAGGAAAAAGGAAGGGAAAAAATCCAACTATTTACTTTTTAAAAACTTTTTCTTCATGGAAAATTACAAACATACAATAGTAGCACAGTATAAATTCCCATGTACCTATCAACCTACTTCAACTATGACCTATTTATAAGCAATCTTTTCCTAGATATTATATCAATTTCATCTATACACAAAAACGTTTACTTCTTTGAGATCAGATCCAGAATAAGTTTTATGAAAACAAAACTATACATAATGTGTTCTGTTTAGTGTCTATGTAAAAATGCGTTTATACCTAGTATAACTAAAGTTCATATCAGCTGATAAAAATGCATTGAAAAATTTTAAACAGATTTTAAAAAGCTGCCCAGATTCAGCTGTAGTCCATGAAAATAAAATCATAATCTGATAAAGTCTGTTAGCCAGAAGGTACTCCAGGTCGAACATACGATATTATCTAAATGATGTTTGCTTTGAAAAGAATCAATTGCTTGGCAACCTGGTTAATGTGACCTGTTACTATTAGACTTTTAAAAAGCTAAATTTTTCAAAATGACATTTTTTAGTGCAATTTGAGACAATATTAGTTTATATAGCTGTTGTCTATGCTATATATTCTCATCACTATTTACATATACTTACATTTACTTATGCTTTACATATACTGTCACAGAATTTATAAATTATACAAAGGCTTTTTGGGTTTTTTTGGAGATAGAGTCGTACTCTGTTCCTCTGGCTAGAGTGCCGTGGGGTCAGCCTAGCTCACAGAAACCTCAAGTTCCTGTGTTCAAGCAATCCTCTTCCCTCAGCCTCCCAAATAGCTGGGACTAAAAGTGCCCATTATAAATGCTCAGCTAATTTTTCTATTTTCAGTAGAGATGGGCATCTCTCTCTTGCTCAGGCTAGTCTTTGAACTCCTGAGCTCAAGGCATCCTCTTGCCTCGGCCTCCCAGAGTCCTAGGATTCAAGGTGTGAGCCACCTTGCCCAGCCAAGCCTTTTTTAAAGACAAGGTCTCACTCTTGCCCAGGCTAGAATATAGCGCCATCATCATAACTTACTGCAACCTCCAACTCGTGGGCTTAAGCACTTCTTCTGCCTCAGCCTCCCTAATAGCTGATACTACAGGTGTACACCAACATGGAAATATTTCTATTTTTTTGTATAGAAAACAGAAAACAGAGTCTCCCTCTTGCTCAGGCTCCTGGGCTCAAGCATTCCTCCTGTTTCATTCTCCCAAGTACCTGGGATTACAGGTATACACGACCATGCTCAGCTCATAGTTTATATATATATATTTTCCCAATCATATGAATTGTCTTTAAATCTTTTATGTCTATATCACTTATCAGCAGGCAACCAAAAGAACAAATTACAAAAAAACAAACAAAAAACCACATACTAACAAAAACTCTGCAGAGTCTGATTAAGCTTAGTTTTACCACTTCCCCACTCCCCATGCCTCACCACCATGTGCCGGGATTGTGATCTAAGAGTAAATACATCTGTGAATTTAACTGTAGTATTTTTATTGAACACAAAAGCATGCTTGTCCATAGTATGTCCTGGGAGGATTCAATGAGCTGATGTATATTAAGCACCTAGTAGATTTGAATCATGGAATCTGCAAGGCTGATGTGTGGGAGTGAGTCACTCAGTAAGTAAGAACACAGGAGCATCCTGCATCTGCAATTCCGTTAGCCATATTCAAAATTCAGGTTTTCCAAAGATCTCTGGATAAAGGTCTGATGCCTATTAGTATTTCATATTATTCTTCAAAGTCCTACTTAAATAGCTACTAAACAACCAAAGCTCCATCTGAAAATCTTGATAAATACTACTCTCAAGAGTTAAATGGGCGGTGCCTATGGCTCAGTGAGTAGGGCGCTGGTCTCATATACTGAGGGTGGCAGGTTCGAACCCAGCCCTGACCAAACTGCAACAACAACAAAAAAAGAGCTAAATGTTTACTGGCCTTAAACTAAAAACACAAAGAAACAATAAAAATCAATGTGGCTGGGTACCCATAGCTCAGTGGTTAGGGCACTAGCCACATGCTCTAGGGCTGGTGGATTCGAACCTGGTCCAGGCCTGCTAAACAAAAACAAACAAAACAATAGCCCAGCGTTGTGGAAGGCACCCGTAGTCCCAGCTACCAGGGAGGTTGAGGGAAGAGAATCGCTTGAGCCCAAGAGTTTGAGGTTGCTGTGAGCTGTGACACCACAGCACTCTACTAAGGGTGACGAAGTGAGATTCTGTCTCAATTAAAAAAAAAAAAAAAATCAACATTACTTAACTCTTTACTCCTGACATAAAGAGGGTTATGTTATGTCAACTCTAGTACTGATATAAAACCACTCTGAAATGAGGACAAAAGCTGTTGTATTTGTCTTAAAGAAACTCTAGTAAATTTTAAAACTCTTAAGGGCTAAAGAAAAAAATAAAACTAATCATAGTCAAAAGCGCTGCACGTTGTACCCCATAAATGCAGTAATGTACATAGATACAATTTAGTAAAGAATTAAAAAAAAAGTTCCAAAAAAACAAACAAACAAACAAAAAAAACTCCCGCTAAGTTAACAGGACAAACGTACCCACACACCTCCACCTTTCTAGTCTGCACTTGCAAACTTTTGTAAGTACATGCCCATCTACATAACTCACCTGAATTTAGGGTTTTCAACTGTAACTACTCCAACTTCTATTTCTGAAGGTTTGAAATCAATTGACAGAACAGTAGACAGGCATGTAATTGCAGTCTGGAAAAAGTATCAAGATTAAAATACAGTATTTTTGAAAGATGCTAAGGCTTTTTCATTCTAAGCATATTCAAATCACACTAGTTAATCACAAGCTCTTTGTTAAATGCCAGCTCTATGGTTTGATGACAAAGTTCTATGATCATGTGCTACCAACAGACAACTTAACTCTAAAGTGTTGCCTGACAACAACGAGAAACCAAAAATCAAAGGAGTCCATCAAACAAAATAGGATGGTTTTTACAAAGCAGCTGATATGGTTGATGTCCTATATTCCAGGCATTATGAATAGGGTAAAATGGGGAGAGGGAAAAGTTAAGAGATATGGTCTGTACCTTCAAAGAATTTACAGTAACAATTTAAGAATGTTTTAAGTGTTTTGGCCAGGCATGGTGGCTCAAGCCGGTAATCCTAGCACTCTGGGAGGCTAAGGTGGGTGGATAGCTTGAGCTCTTGGGTTCAAGACCAGCCTAAACAAAAAATCGAGACCCTGTCTCTACTAAAAATAGAAAAACTGAGGCAAGAGGATCACTTGAGTCCAAGAGTTGGAGGTTGCTGTGAGCTATGACGCCACAGCACTCTAACTAGGGAGATAGCTTGAGATTCTGTCTCAAAAAAAGGAATGTTTTAAGTGTTTTGATATTAATAATGGTTATTTATGCAATTACAAATTCCAAATTAAAAAAAGGTTGAAGAAACACTTAAACAGGGCACAGTACTCCCTGGATGAAAACTAGCTTTGTATCCCCTCTCCTCTTAGAATAAAATACACTGCCAACTAAATATGAAAGCATCAGATGGTCATTTTCTTGCCATTTATCAGAAGCATGTTGTTAAGTCTTCAGAATGGCTTTAATCCCACATTCTTACATCCAAAATCTACTAAAATTTTTGTTTTTAATTTCTCTGCAGTAAGAAGCTTCTTTCTTTATAGTTTAAGATTACTAAATATTTGTTCTGTTTTGAGACAAGAGTCTCATTATGTCGCTCTTGGTAGAGTGCCATGGCATCATAGCTCAAAGTAACCTCAAACTCCTGGGCTTAAAGGATTCTCTTGTCTTTAGCCTCCCAAGTCGCTGGGACTATAGGCACTCACCACAATGCCTGGCTATTTTTAGAGATAAGGTCTTGCTCTGGCACAGGCTGATCTTGAACCTGTGAGCTCAGGCAATCCACCTGCCTCAGCCTCCCAAGTGCTGGGATTATAGGCATAAACCAGCGTGCCCAACCTATTACTAAATATTTGTATAAGCATTTTCGTTTATTCTGTCAATTTAAAACTTCCCAATCATAATGACTAATCCCCTCAAGAACCCACAGAAAGCTAACTCTATTCTTACAGATATAATTTCTTACTAGGAAGAGGTCTATTTCCCTAAAGATTTGGTGTGTGGCTGTCTTTCCTTTAGGACTCTATGAGCAGTATTACTCACCGTAACCTTTTTACTTCTGCTAACAGAAGAGTAAGCCTAATTTGAGTCTCAACCATTAACAATCATACAGGTCTTTGGGCCTTGTCTTGATTTTTCTTTTCTTTTTTTAGAGATAGGGTCTCACTCTATTGCCCAGGCTGGCCTTGAACACCTGGGCTCAAATAATTCTCTTATTTTCGTCTCTCAAGAAGACTACAGGCTCATGACACCACACCTAGCTGAATCCCAATCTTATCTGTGTTCCCATTTTACTACATATGTTGTTGAAAGCCATCCTAAATACGTTATGAAATAAGATACGTGGGCACGCCTATGCTTTGTGAATAGGGCGGCAGCCCCATATACAGAGGGTGGCAGGTTCAAACCCGGCCCCAACCAAACTACAACAAAAAAATAGCGGGGCGTTGTAGAGGGTGCCTGTAGTCCCAGCTACGCAGGAGGCTAAGGCAAGAGAATTGCCTAAGCCCAAGAGCTGGAGGTTGCTGTGAGATGTGACCAAGGGTGACAAAATGAGACTCTGTCTTCTAAAAAAAAAAAAAGAAAAAGAAAAAGAAATAAGATATGCAATTAAGTGAATAAAAGCAGCCCTAATTTTCCCATGTTAACTGAATGACATCTATTTTCTTCTTCTTCTTCTTTTTTTTTTTTTTGAGATAGTGTCTCATTCTGATGCCAGGGCATCATCATAGCTCACTGCAACCTCAAACTCCTGGGCTCAAGTGATCCATCTGTCTCAACTTCCTGAGTAGCTGGAACTACAGGTGAATGCCACCATACCCAGATAATTTTTCTATTTTTTTGTAGTAGATACGGAGTCTCACTATGTTGCTCAGGTTGGTCTCAAACTCCTGGCCTCAAGTGATCTTCCCACCTCAGGCTCTCAAAGTGTTGGGATTACAGTTGTGAGCCTCTGTACCAGCCCAATTTTATTAAGCCGACAAACTTGGATTTTGTAATGTAACTCAGGAATAGCCATCATAAAGTGTCAATCAGGATTCTCACTGTTCTATGTAACATAAAAACAGTTCCTTTTGGTTAACTTACTTCCACTGTCTGTTCAAATGTCCAATCAAATTTCTCCTTCACTTTTTTTTCAAGGAAGCTGGTTGACTCAGATTGTGTAACTCCTGCTGCAGTGGCTTTAAACCCATAGTAGTAACCCACAGGATCACACTTATACACCTGAGGGCCTTGTTCCTCATCTATACCAATTAAAATCATACAACAACCAAGAGGCCTCATTTCAGCATCTTGTGTGTAGA
>CAUYPK010040801.1:0-15767 GCA_963574355.1 Loris lydekkerianus | reverse complement strand
TATTAGTGGGCATTCCCACCAGCAGTGTAGAAGTGTGCCCTTTCCTCCACATCCACGCCAACATTTCTGGTTTTGGGATTTTGTTATGTGGGCTACTCTTACTGGGGTTAGGTGGTATCTCAGAGTAGTTTTGATTTGCATTTATCTGATGATTAAGGATGATGAGCTTTTTTTCATGTGTTTGTAGATTTTGCGTCTGTCTTCTTCAGAAAAGTTTCTCTTTAAGTCCCTTGCCCACAAGAGGATCTTTTGAGCCCAAGAGTTTGAGCTTGCTGTGAGCTATGACACTACATCACTCAAAAACAGTTTCAAAAACAGCACTCAAAAACTCTGTCTCAAAAAAACAAACTAAACACACACACAAAAAGCCTTTCCCTTTGTGACAAACTCCAGAACGTCCCCGGCTTTGTTAGTGTGTCTTCCCAGATCAGTTCTCACATTTGTCTTCCAGTAAACCTTTAACAAGTTATTTCTGTCTCAAGAGCCTTAATTTCAGTTGGCATAATGGTCTCTATTATATATAGAAAGACTGAGACTCAGAAAGGGCATTAACTAAGGTCTCATAGCAAAGGAGGCAGCACAGATGGGGCTCAAGGCAAGTGGATGGTAGGTGCCAATTGGTTGTTTGTTTTTTTGAGACAGTCTTACTTGTTTACCCTTGGTAGAATGTCGTGGCATCTTAGCTCCATAGTAACCTCAAACGCTTCAGTTCAAATGATCCTCTTGGCTCAACCTCCCAAGTAGCTTAGACTACAGGCACTCACCACAATGCTTGGCTATTTTTAGTGATGAGGTCTCTCTCTGGCTCAGGCTGATCTTGAACCTCTGAACTTAAGCAATGCACTGCCTTGTCCTCCCAAGTATTGGGATTACAAGTGTGAGCCACCAAGACCGGCCCCAGTTGTATTAATAGTAATACCAGCTGGCATTTCTTGTGTGGTTACTACATTCCAAACATAATTCTAAATCCTTTGTGCATATGGATTACCTCATTCACCCTTCAGTGTTCCTCTGTGAATGATGGACCATTACCACTTTTTTTGCAGATGAGGAGAAACTGAGGCACAGAGCTCACAAGACTTGAATATGGTCTTCTCTGAATCCACACCCAGAAAGTCATTCTTTTGCTTTCTTTTCTTTTTTTCTTTCTTCTCTTCTCTTCTCTTTTCTTTCTTTCTTTTTTTTGGTCACTCTGGTAGAGTGCCCTGGAGTCATAGCTTGCAGCAACCTCTAACTCTTGGGTCAAGTCATTCTCTTGCCTCAGCCTCCCAGGTAGCTGGGCCTACAGGCGCCCACCACAACGCCTGGCTATTTTTAGAGCCAGAGTGAGACTCTGGCTTAGGCTGGTCTCAAACTCCTGAGCTCAGGCAATCTGCCCGCCTCGAACTCCCAAAGTGCTGGGATTACAGGGATGAGCCACTGCACGCCACCTTCTCTCTTTTGTGCGCGCGCGCGCGCGCGTGTGTGTGCGTGTTTGCACGCATGTGCCATGTCTCACTCTGTCACCCAGCTTATAGCACAGTGGCAATATTGTAGCTCAGGTCAAACTCACACGCCTAGGTTCAAATGATCCTCCTTCCTTAGCCTCTGAGTGGCTGATATCTACCATCATGCCTGATTAATATTTTTTAATTTTTTGTACAGACAGCATTTTTCTATGTTGCCCAGACTGGTCTCAAAACTCCTGGCCTCAGGTCATCATATACCCTTGGCCTCTCAAAGTGCTGGGATTACACATGTAAACCACTGTGTCCTACACAGACTTTTGTTTTGCCCAAGGTGGTGGGCTGTGGGTGAGGGAGGTGGCGGGGGTGTGGGGGAGGAGGTGACTCATTCCAGCCTTTTTTTTTTTTTTTTTTTTTTCTTTGCACCAACTGGCAGAACTTCCTTCTTTTCTCTCTCTGCCTCCTTTCTGATTCACTCCCCATCTGTCAGTGGCTTCTGGCTTCTGAGAATGTGAATGCAGAGGGTGGGGTGAGCAGTGGGGGTGGGGTGGGGAAGCAGACACAAAAGTGCAGGCTGTCCATAACAGACAAATGTCTTTTTGAGTGCTCTCTGTGTACTAATGTTCTAGGAGCTGCAAGTCCTGCTGTGGAGAAAACAGACTTTGTCCCTGTTCTCATGGAGTTTCCATTGCTGAGTATGAGGATACAGGCAGGAACAGGATATGTCAGGGTGGGTAAGAGTTGTAAGGGAGAGGTGAGGCAGAGTGTCTGGGGAGGGGACAAAAATGAAGCCCTGAGAACACACGGAAGACCTGGCTGAGGAAATGAACTCTGGGGACAGGAAGATCTGGGGAAACAGTTCTGGCAAAGGCCATGAAGTCCATATGCTGGTGAAACTTTCCCAAAGACGGGTGTGGTTGGAGCACAGTGACATAAAGGAAGCGAGTCTAGGGAAGAACCCAATACGAGGTCATGTAAGGGTTTTATAGAACATGACGAGTTCAAGTTTTATTTTATTTTCATGTTGATTGTTTGTTCGTTTCTTGAGATAGACTCTCACTCTATGCCTGGGCTAGAGTACTGTGGTGTCAGCCTAGTTCATAGCAACCCAAATTCAAGTGATCCTCCTGCCTCAGCCTCCCAAGTAGCTGGGACTACAGGTACCTGTCACTACATCCAGCTAATTTTTCTAGTTTTTAGTAGTGATGGGTCTCACCTTTGCTTATGCTGGTCTCCAACTCCTGACCTTAAGCAATCCTTCTGCGTTGGCCCCTCAGAGTGCTAGGATTACAGGAAGGCACCACCACAACTGGCCTGTTTTTTTTTGAGGGGGGGCAGGGACAGGGTCTTCCTCTGTCACTGGGGCTGGAGTGCAGTGTCATCATCATAGCTCGCTACATCCTCAAACTCCTGGACTCAGGGGATTCTCCTGCCTCATCCTCCTGAGTGGCTGGGACTATAGGTATGCACCACTGTGCCTGGCTCAAATTTTATTTTAAAGGGATAGGAGGCCATTGGAAGAGTAAAGAATGACTCAAAGGCACTTCAGCAGAAAGTGGGGAAGCCAGTTATAAGGCTCTGGGTGTAACAGATGATCCAGACCAAATTGAAGTTCCAAGAAGACATGGTATTATAGGGGTCTTGGAGATGACTGAGAAATGGAGGTACCATTCCCTGAGAAGGGGGACACTATGGGGGAAGCAAGTTTGCTGAGGACTTTTTTTTTTTTTTTTTTTTTTTGTAGAGACAGAGTCTCACTTTGTCACCCTCAATAGAGTGCTGTGGCATCACAGCTCACAGAAACCTCCAGCTCTTGGGCTTAGGCGATTCTCTTGCCTCAGCCTCCCCAGTAGCTGGGACCACAGGCACCCGCCACTACGCCTGGCTATTTTTTGTTGCAGTTTGGCCGGGGCCGGGTTTGAACACGCCACCCTCGGTATATGGGGTCGGGTTGGCACCCTACTCACTGAGTCACAAGCACCGCCACTTGCTGGGGACTTTTAAGGGGCAAGAGAGAGAAACAATGAATCCAGTTGTGGACATGTTGAGTGTGGAGAGTCAGTGGCTGGTCAGGCATTTGGAAACACTGTTGCAGGATGGAGGTGGGTACCTGGAAGGAAAAACCAGAGGTTACTACTGGGGACCTGCAGGCTGCACCTCTTTTCAGGCTTGGCTTGGTGGCACAGTGATTACGGCACCAGCCACATACACTGAGGCTGGCAGGTTTGAAACCAGCCCAGGCCAGCTAAACAACAATGACAACTGCAACAAAAAATAGCCAGGTGTTGTGGCAGGCACAGGTAGTCCCAGCTACTTGGGAGGCTGAGGAAAGAGAATTGCTTGAGTCCAAAAGTTTGATATTGCTGTGAGCTGTGATGCTACGGCACTCTACCCAGGGTGACAGTTTGAGACTCTGTCTCAAAAAAAAAAAAAAAAAAGTAAAGAAAAAAAAGAAAGGAGGTGGACCAATTTCTGAAAGCAGAGACAGAGTTTTAGTAAATGTTCAATAGTATATGATGCATAATTAAAAGACATAGATGTTCACACTAGTTCACATAGGTTAAGTCCAATCATGAACAGCACCCTTTATACTCAGAATTATCTGTTTATGTGTAAGTTCCTGATCATCAGAACAGATGCTAACATAGGTCTCTTTATTTGATCCAGGTAACAGCCCTAAAAAGTGGGCAGATATGTTGGGATGATCATCTCTATTTTACAGATGAAGAAATCAAGGCTTGAGGGGAGTGTGACTTGGTCAAGATACCCTAGCTGCTAAAGCCAAGTCTAGAATTCAGGTTGTCTGACCACTAAATTCAGTTCTATTGTTTAACTCACAGGCTGCTTCATCTGTTCTTTTTTTTTTTTTTTTTTTTTTTTAGACAGAGTCTCAAGCTGTCACCTTAGGTAGAGTTATGTGGCATCACAGCTCACAGCAACCTCCAACTCCTGGGCTCAAGCGAGTCTCCTGCTTCCACCTCCCAAGCAGCTGGGACTACAGGCGCCTGCCACAACGCCCGGCTATTTTTTGGTTGCAGTCCTCATTGTTGTTTGGCAGGCCCAGGCTGGATTCAAACCTGACAGCTCAGGTGTATGTGGCTAGCCACAGGCGCCAAGCCGCTTCACTTGTTCTTAATGTCTCTAGAGAGGATGAGCAGACATGTAACTCATAAGAGGAGGCAAGATGGGGGAAGCAAATTTTTCTTCCTCTCAAAAAAATGCCTATATACCCACCACCTCATTCGTTCTTAATAACAATAACAACTATCTTTGTGGTTATAACTATAGACTCTGGAGAAGGAAGAATCTGAAGTTTAAATCTTGGCTGTACTGTTTATAGGTTATATTAATTTGAAGGATCAACTTCTCTTGGCCTCCCATTTTTTATCTATAGGCTCAGCCTGTAATTACAGCACTTTGAGAGGCCAAGGAGCGTGGATTGCTTGAGCTCAGGAGTTCAATACCAGCCTAAGCAAAAGTGAGACCCATCTCTACTAAAATCAGCTGGGTGTAGTAGTGGGCACCCGTAGTCCCAGCTACTTGGGAGGCTGAAGCAAGAACACTACTTGAGCCCAAAGAGTTTGAGGTTGTTGTGTGCTATGATGATACCACAGCCCTCTACCCAGGGTGACAGATGAGGCTTTGTCTCAAAAATAAATAAATAAATATTGGGCGGCCCTTGTAGCTCAGTGGGTAGGGTGCCAGCCACATGCACCAGGGCTGGTGAGTTCGAACCTAGCCCTGGCCTGCTAAAAACATCAACAACTACTACTAAATAAATAAAATAAAAACATACCATCTTCCCAAGGCAAGGCCTCGCAGTAGAATGGTCTTAATACTCCTTAATTACTATTACTGTTCCCAAGAGCTTTCCCAAGCACTTGTCATATATCACCTCATCACTTCTTTTTTTTGAGACAGGGTCTCTTTGTTGCCTTGGCTAGAGTGCGGTGGTGTCATCATAGCTCACTGTAACCCCAAACTCCATGGCTCAAGTGATCCTTCTGCTTCAGCCTCTCAAGTAGCTGAGAGCTGGGAATACAGATAATAGCCCCACCACACCCAGATAAGTTTTGTATTTTTTGTAGAGAAAGGGGTCTCCCTTTTGCTCAGGCTAGTCTTGAACTCCTGACCTCAAGTAAGCTTCCTGCCTCATTGTTCCAAAGTGCTAGGATTACAAGTCAGAGGCACCTTGCCCGGCCCATGTAATCCTCACTTTTCACACTCACAATATTATGCCTTATTAGAAAGAAAATGATTAAAAAGCCGTCAAGTAACTCCCTCAAAGTCGTTAAACTTCCAACAGAGACCTCAACACTTGAATCCAGAAGCCTGGCAAACAGGAAAGGCATAGTAAAGAGGCATGGATCAGATAACATAAGGGGCTTGCTCAAGGACTTGTAACCAGTTACTGATCTATGCTCAAGCAAATCTGATGCCAGTTGATAGTTGGATCGTAACTGGAAGTCTGATAAAATGTCAGCTTCATAAAGCAGGACTTAAGTAGGTAAAAAGGAACGGAGTCCTCCAGAGGAGTCGAGAAACCTGCGCTGATTGTGGATAAGGTGATTCTTTAATTTAGGGCTTATTTTCTTCATCTATGAAGTGGGGTAAAAAGAATTACTGGGGTCTCAGAGACCTTTCAAACACTGATTTTTAAGGGCAGAGACCCCCTGCTCACGTAAAGACCCAAATCCCTCGGCTAAGGTTAATCCTCCGTGGGGCCGGCAATAGGGACACGTCCCCTTTAAGGTGCCAGCTCGCCAGCCGCGGCGGCCGGAAGTGTTGAAGCCCGGCCTGGCGGCGGCGGTGGCGGTAGCAGCCGTGGCGGCCTCTGCGCATGCTCCGTCGCCCGCCCGCCCTGGCCGCTCGCCGCCCGCCCGCCCGACGGAGACGGTGAGGAGGGGGAGGGGTGGGCGCGCGGGCGCGGGGTGGGGTGGGGGCGGGGGGGCCGGGCGCGGGGGCCGCGCGGCGGCCGGCGAGGGCGGGCGGGCGGGCGCGCAGGGGGCGGGGGGCTGCTGCCTCCGCGGGCGCCTCCCCACGCCCTGTGCGTGCCGCCGCCGCCGCCGGGGCGCGCGCGGCGGGGGCGGCGCCGCGGGGGGGGGGGGGGGGACGCTGCCGCTGGGTCCGCCCGAGCAGCCGGGCTTCCCCCAGCGCAGCCGGCCGCCAGGGCTCGGGCCCCGGGCCGAGGGAGGTGGGGACCAGTGAGGCCAGCATTGGGGGTGCCCCGGCGCCCCCGGACCAAGGGTCCCGGAAGTACGCGGCCGAGGGGCAAGGAGGGGCCTGAGCACCTCTGGACTGAGAGGCTCCGGCGCCCAGGACCCCGGCGAGGGGTCCGGGGAGCTTGGCGCATCCTTAAAGGCGGGGTCCGCCGAGCACCGGGCCTCTAGATGAGGCGCTGCATAGAGGCCTGGGGCCCTCCCGGGGGGAGGAGGCAATAGGTGGGGGAAGCCGGGATGCCCTCCCGGGAAGAGACCTTCGGAACCTGGGCGGGGGAGCAGAGAGTGGTTCCTACTGAAAGGAGGAGAGTCCACCCGAGGGGCACCCTTGGCTATTTAGTCAAGGCTATTTAGATGAAAGAGATTTGAGTACCTCTTGATGTATAGGTAGAGAACAGGATAATCCGTTTTGTCAGGGGATGGGAAAACCTATCTTAACAGGAGAGAAGATAATTGAGGGAAGTAGCTTAGGGTGCTGCTTTCAGAAATGACAGGGGAATCGTCCAGGTGTCATCTACTTGAGGACCAGGAAAGAGAGGGGCAGAATCTTACCTGAAGGTCTTGCAGAGTGACCCGCCAGACTAAGGCGGGTCAAGCCTTGACCTAGGGATCAGATTAAGGCTTAGCTGCCAAAGGAGCACTAGGAGCCTGAATTTTCTCAAGATGAGGGAAATCTCAAGACCACTTCCTAGTGTACACAAAAGGGGCCTTGATTGGCCTCTAGGAGAACCAAGGAATGGGGAGAATCGGGAAAAGGGAGTATCAGATAATTTCCGTTTAGAGAGATTACTTTCTTCCCTGTTTGCTAACATGTGGTAGCTGCCTAAGTGCATTTGGGGGATTTTTTGCAATTGAGTTAAGACTACCTCATAATTTTGACAGTCTTATCAAGTGTGCACATTTAACGTCTACTGACTGAAATGGTGACTTTTTTGTTCATATTTACTTCAGCAAGCACATTGAATAACTTTTTCTATACTTCAAAGAGCTAACTGGGCCTTTTTTTTTTTTTTAATAAAGAGTCTTACTCTGTTCCCCTGGCTAAAGTGCCTTGGCGTCAGCCTAGCTTACAGAACCTCAAACTACTGGGTTCAAACAGTCGTGCCTCAGCTTCCTGAGTAGCTGGCCTAGAGACCTCCACCGTCAAACCCAGCTAATTTTTCTATTTTTAGTAGAGATAGGGTCTTGCTCCTCGCTCAGGGTGGTCTCCAACTCCTGAGCTCAAGCAATCCTCTTACATTGACCTCCAAGAGTGCTAGGATTATAGGCATGAGCCACCTGGTCCAGCCTAATTGGTGTCTTATTTTGGTCTTTCCTTAAGCAGAAGTCCCCTGGACTCTAGTGGGATGACTCTCCAAAGAATTCTTTTATCCTGTCTCTTCCTCAAATATCTACACAGTAGTCTCCAATTTGTGACTTATCCAGAAGTTCATTTATTCTGGATGTTTCCATCACAGAGTTTCTGTGTAGTTTATCTGTTGGCTTCATCACATCTGTTAGCATTCTAGATCACCAACTAAATATTTGAGAAAAAGAAGGGGGGGCAGTGCTTGTAGCTCAGTGGGTAGAGCACTGTCCATAAACACCAAGGCTGGTGGGTTTGAACCAGCCCAGGCCAGCTAAAACAGCAGTGACAACTGCAACAACAAAAAAATAGCTGGGCGTTGTGGCAGGCGCCTGTTAGTCCCAGCTACTTGGGAGTCTGAGGCAAGAGAATCACTTAAGCCCAAGAGTTTGAGGTTGCTGTGAGCTGTATAATGCCACGGCACTTTACCCAGGGCCACAGCTTGAGACTGTCTCCAAAAAAAAAAAAAAGGAAGGTTTCTCTGTGATCCCTATAATGCCATGGTGCTCAACCCCTGGGCAACAGCATGACCCTTTGTCTCAAATAAAGAAGGGGGTAGAAATCAAGGAGTTTTGACTTCAAGCAATAATAAAGTTTTAACTTGGACAGTCTTAAGAAAACAGTTTACAAAAGTTACAAAAGAGTGTTTAATAAATACATGTTGGGTTAGAAAATTAATGAATGGGATTATTCCTTTTCAAGTACCAGTTCCGATGTCCCTACAATCATGTGACACTTGTGTTTACTTCAAACATAGCATCTTGCCATATTTTAGACATTGGGTTTTAGGACACACAGAAATGAATTTAGAGTAAATCAGATGTCATTCATTTCATTTTCTGATAGCTTATGTGGGCAGTGATATGCTTAGTTTCAAGGTGTCTTTTTTGTCTTTGAAAATAACTGTAAAATAATTCTTAAACTTTTCATATAAATTTGACATATTTCCTTTATGTGTGTTGACTTAGAATTACAGAGGTGTTGTGTGAATCCACAATGAATACTTTTAAGGCTTCTATGAAATACTCAAAGGATCAACTTGCTCATCAAGCCTCTGGAGTATGTGTTGCTATAAACAAATACTCCAGCTCAGAGATGGCCTTGCATTCAGCTAGTGTAGTCTGTAGGGATGGTTTCAGGTAACTCGCAAGGAATATGGTATTAGTATGAGAATACTCAGTACAACTTACTTCTGTAAAGAATAAGAATTACCATGTTGAATCAGACCTGTGTCTCTGACTGACACTGAGAGAGATATTGTGATGGTTATAATTATCCTCTGATAGAAGACTAGAGAATCAGCTAGAACATTCCTCTTGGGTTCTAAGGGGTGGGAGGGGTAAGGAGTAAAATATGAGTTCCTATGAGGGAAGGTATCAATCAAGAAGTTAGTCAACCACTTATTTAGATGTTATAGAAGAGATTCAACCTTAGAGTAGAAGGTTGAAATTAGAAGCATCCTTCTAATTGTGCTTCTGTAACCATTCCATCACCCATTAATTTGCCGAAGCTATTACAGGTTGAGCATCACTGATCTGAAAATCTGAAATCCAGAATACTTCAAAATCTAAAATTTTGAGTGCTGACATGATGTTACATGTAGAAATTTTCACACGGTGTTTAACACAAACATTGATTCATGCACAAAATCATTTAAAATACAGTGTTTTTTTTTTTGAGACAGGGTTTCACTTTGTTGCCCTTAGTAGTGTGCTATGGCATCGTAGTTCATGGCAACCTCAAACTCTGGGGCTCAAGTGATCCTCTTGGCTCAGCCTCCCAATTAGCTGGGACTACAGGTACCCACCATGATGCCTGGGTGATATTGGTCTGGCTCTTGTTGTGGCTGGTCTCGAACTCCTGAACTCAAGCAGTCCAGCTGCCTCAGCCTCCCAGAGTGCTAGGATTACAGGCATGAGCCACTGTGCCAGACCTTTTTAGAATATATAAAATTATCTCAGGCTATGTGTGGAAGGTATATATAAAACATAGATGAATTTTATTGATTTTAATTAACTAATTTAGAGACAAAGTCTTACTCTGTGCACTGGGTAGAGTGCCATAGTGTCCTGGTTCTCAGCAACCTGAAACTCTTGGTCAAAGGAGATTCCTTTGCCTCCTAAGTACCTGGGACTACAGGCATGTGCCACCACACCTGGCTAGTTTTTCTGTTTTTAGTAGAGATGGGGGTTTCACTTTTGCTCAGACTGGTTTTGGACTCCTGAGCTTAAGCAACCCACCCATCCAGAGCTCCCAGAGTGCTAGGATTGCAGCCGTGAGCCAATGAGCCTGCCCATGAATGAATTTTATGTTTAGACTTGGTACCATCTCCAAGATATCTCATTATATATGCAAATATTCCAAAATTTGAAAAAATATGAAATTCAAAACACTTCTGGTCTCAAATAGATAAGTATTATTCAACTTGTAATTATTGCTGTTATCATTATTATTTTTGGTGACAGGGTCTTAGTCTGTCATCCTGGCTAAACTGCAGTGGCATTATAGTTCACTGCAACCTCACGTTCCTGGGTTGGGGTGATTCTCCTGCTTCAGTCTTCTGAGTACCTGTAACTACAGGCAGAGGCCACCATGCCCAACTGATTTATTTTCAGTAGAGATAGGATCTCACTCTTGTCAGGCCAGTCTGGTTATTTTTAGAGACGGGGTTTGGCTTTTGCTGTGGCTGGTCTCGAACTCTTGAGCTCAAAGAGTTGTCCTGTCTGGGCCTCCCAGAGTGCTAGGATTATAGGCATGATTACACTATGCCCAGCCTCAACCTGTAATTTTTTTTTGTTTGTTTAGAGACACGGCCTCATTTTGTCACCCTCAGTAGAGTGCTGTGGTGTCACAGCTCACAGCAACCTCCAGCTCTTGGGCTTAGGTGATTCTCTTGCCTCAGCCTCCCGAGTAACTGGGACTACAGGCGCCCGCCACAACGCCCGGATATTTTTTTGTTGCAGTTTGGCCGGGGCTGGGTTCGAACGTGCCACCCTCAGTATATAGGGCCGGTGCCCAGTTTTGTTTTGTTTTTTTGAAACAGAGTCTCAAGTTGTCACCCTGGGTAGAGTGCTGTGGCATCACACAGCTCACAGCAACCTCAAACTCTTGGGCTTAAGTGATTCTCTTGCCTCAGCCTCCCAAGTAGCTGGGACTACAAGGTGCCTGCCACAGCACCTGGCTATATTTTTGTTGTTGCGGTTGTCATTGTTTTAGCTGGCCTGAGCTTAGTTCGAACCCACCAGCCTTGGCCTCCCACAGTGCTAGGATTACAGGCGTGAGCCAATGTGTCCGGCTAATTTTTGTATTTATTTGTAAAGACGGGGGTCTTTCTCTTGTTCAGGCTGGCCTCAAACTCCTGAGCTCAAGAGATTCTCCTACCTTGGCCTCCCAGAGTGCTAGGATTACAGGTGTGAGTCACCACACCTGCCAGAACACAACCATGTCTAACAGCAACAGAAACTGTGAAGGAGTTTTAAGTGAGGAAATGGCTTATGGTCTTTTGTCAAGTAGTTTGGCTGCTCAGTGGACAGTAGTTGGAGGAGAGCAGACCAGAGATTAAGGTACTGATGAAAAGCAGCTGTAGAAATCCAGGTACCAGAGCGTGGTTGCCCAGAACATGGTGGTGGCGGCAGATTCATAGGTGGCAAAATGGATAGGATTTAGTGGTTGATTTGATTGAAAAAAGAAAGCTCATGCTTAAAATGCTAGCATTCTGGGAGGTCAAGATGGGAAGACTGCTTGAAGCCAGATGTTTGAGAATAGCCTGAGCAAGAGCAAGACCTCATCAATACAAAAAATAAAAAATTAGCCAGGTGTGATGGCTCCTGCCTATATTTCAGGTACATGGGAGGCTAGGGCAGGAGTTCAAGGCTGCAAGATATGATGAAGCCACTGCACTCCAGCCATAAAATAAGGCTGAATGTGGTGGCTCACTCCTTTAATCCTAACAATCTGGGAGGCCTGGATGTGTACATTACCTGTAACCCTAGCACTCTCGGAGGCCCAGGCAGGACAACTCCTTGAGCTCAGGAGTTTGAGACCAGCCAGTTCAAAACCAGCCTGAACAAGAGCAAGACTCTGTCTCTACTAAAAATAGAAAAAACTAGCTGGGCATCCTGGTGGGCGCCTGTGGTCCCAACTACTTGGGAGGCTAAAGCAAGAGGACTGCTTGAGCCCATGAGTTTGAGGTTGCTGTGAGCTATGATTCCACAGCATTCTACACAGGGTGACAGAGTGAGGTTCTGTCTCAAAATAAATAAGTAAAATAAAATAACAAAGAGAGAAAGAAAGAAAAGAAGGAGAGGAGCAAAAAAAACAAAACAAAAAAAAAACCTTTTAGGCTCTAGCTTGAGAAAATAGGTGGAGGTTATCACCATTTACTAACCCAGGAAACATAGGAGCAGGTTTGAGAGGAAACGTGTGTTCAGTTTAATGTGCCTGCAAGCCATTGTAGAGATTGTTGGCTTAGAGGATATAGAATTCAGGAAAAAAGTTTAAATGTGAGAATCCTAAAGTACAGAAATAGAAGGTAGACATGAGGAATTTTAACTAGGTCATACACAAACAAAAATTAAATGAACCAACATTTATCATTGCCTAAGATGAGCAGAGCTGTGGGAGGCACTAGATTTCTCAATAAGATGCAGTACTTCTTCACAGAAAGTGTAGTGCAGTTATGGAGATAAATGTTCAATTAACTGCATTACAGGGCACAGTGTGTAAACATGAGGAGAGATGTACAAACTAAGTGTTAAATACAGAAGTGGCTTTGTGGAAGAATATACTTTGAACTGTACTGTTTCGAGAGAAAGACATTTCAGGTTTAGGGAATAACAAAGGTTGGCTGGCTGTAGTGATTTATGTCTATAATCCCAGCACTGTTGGAGGCCAAGGCCTGAGGAATAAGTGAGCCAGGATTCAAGACCAACCTGGGCAACATAGCAAGACCTTGTCTCTACAAGAAAGAAAACAATCAGCCCGGCATGGTAGTGTGTACCTGTAGTCTAGCTACTTGGGAGATTAAGGCAGAGGATTGCTTGAGCTAGGAGTTTGAGGCTGCAGTGAGCTATGATGACATGGCACTCCAACTGGGCAATACAGTCAGATCCTATCTCTAGAAAAATGAAAATGAGCTGGTGTGGTGGCTCTTGGCTGTAATCCTAGCACTTTTGGGAGGCGGAGGTGGGTGGATTGTTTGCCCTCAAGAGTTTGAGACCAGCCTGAGCAAAGTGAAACCCTGTCTCTACTAAAAATAGAAAAACTAGCTGGATGATGCCATGGTACTCTACCCAGGGTAACAGAGTGAAACTCTGTAAAAAAAAAAGACTAGAAAATTTATTTTACGGCAATGAGAGAGACTCTGAGTGCCATGGTTAGGTGTTTTTTGAGACAGAGTCTTACTATGTTGCCCTTGGTAGAGTGCTGTGGCGTCTCAGCTCACAGCAACCTCAAACTCTTGGGCTTAAACGATTCTCTTGCCTCAACCTCCCAAGCAACTGGGACTACAGGTGCCTGCCACAACCCCTGGCCATTTTTTGTTGTTGCAATTGTCATCGTTGTTTAGCAGGCCCAGGCTAGGCTTGAACCTGCCAGATTCAGTGTATGTGGCCAGTGCCCTGCTTACTGAGCTATGGGTGCTGAGCTAGGTTAGGTATCTGTTTATAGGCAAACAAGTGCTGTGAGAAAGCTGAGTTGTGGATTAAGTCTTTTGACCACAAGTTGCATACTGAAACTTGCATCCTATTGTGTGCCTGTTCTGTCCAGGCACAGCCCTAGTCATCTTTATATTTAGATAATACAATGCTCTTAGCTATACTTAAGTACTCTGTTTTACACTGTGAGGACTAACAGCTGTAGAATATCCTGGTCCCCTCTGAGTTTTCCTTTCTTTTTTCTTTCTTTTAGCTTTCATTAAGATTGGGAAAAAGCCTAGAGTTACTTTAGAGTTACGGAGCTCATGGTGCTTATACTTGTTTCTTCAATAGCTCTATAAGGAAGATACTGGGCAACATCATATCTCCATTCAGTCTGAAGTAAAGTGGTATTAAGTTCCTAGAGGGCCATGTGGGTAGATTGCTTGAGCTCAAGAGTTTGAGACCAGCCTGAGCAAGAGTGGGACCCAGTGTCTACTAAAAATTGAAAAATTAGCCGGACATGGTGGTAGGCGCCTGTAGTCCTAGCTACTCAGCAGGCTGCAGCAACTGAGTCTTATTCTTTCACACTGGGTGGAGTACCGTGGTGTCATAGCCCACAGCAGCCTCAGACTCTTGGGCTCCAGTGATCCTCTTGCCTCAGCCTCCAGGTTGGTTGGAACTACAGGTGCCCATCATCACATCCAGCTAGTTTTACTATTTTCAGTAGAGATAGTGTCTTGCTTTTGCTCAGGCTGATCTCAAACTCCTGAGCTTAAGCAATCCACCCGTCCAGGCCTCACAGAGTGCTAGGATTGCAAATGTGAGCCTCCATGCCTGGCTTATCCCGATCCTTTTCAGAGGCCCATTGATCTCCAGGGTGTTCTTGGAATTGGTAGTTATTGTCTTGGCATTCTTTTCCTATGGTTGCCATTTTTTTAAACCAGATAAAGTTACTGGTACTTCTTTTTCCTGACAGCAGCCACAATTATCTGACTTCATGTGAAAGATGGCTAATGCAGAAGTGAGTGTCCCAGTTGGGGATGTGGTTGTGGTACCCACTGAAGGAACTGAAGGGGAGAACCCTGAAGACACTAAAACCCAAGTGATCTTACAGTTACAGCCTGTGCAACAAGGGTAAGTGGCTAGAGATTTGGATGTTCTGAAATATATACATAATATACATAATATAATATACATATAATATAATGTAGTAATATTAACATATATGCTATTACATATATGTGTATACATATTAATATATATACTGTTATATATGTGTGTGTGTGTGTGTGTTTTTAGAGACGGAGTCTCACTTTATTGCCCTTGGTAGAGTGCGTGGTGTCATAGCTCACAGCAACCTCCAGCTCTTGGGCTTAGGCGATTCTCTTGCCTCAGCCTCCCAAGTAGCTGGGACTACAGGTGCCCACCATAATGCCTGGCTATTTTTTTGTTGTAGTTTGGCTGGGGCTGGGTTTGAATCTGCCACCCTCAGTACATGGGGCCGGTGCCCTACCTCCTGAGTCAAGGGCGCTGCCCTCATGTTCTGAGATATTTTGGGAGATTTAAAGTATGGAGAACTTAAAACTTTGTGGTTGCTTAGCACAGTAGAACATTTAACATCAATGGGAGTTGGCTCCCTCATCTAATTTTTCCACACTAGTTACAGGGCTTCCATATTATTTACCAAAAGACAGTATAGTTAGGGTCAGAAGAGATCAGGCAGATATAAAAGTACTGATACCATAAGCTCTCTGAACCTTCATAGGTGGGCAAATTATTAAGCTGAATCTATTAAAAATATGTATATCAGTCTGGGCGCAGTGGCTCACTCCTGTAATCCTAGCACTCTAGGAGGCTGGGATGAATTGCTTGAGCTCACAAGTGAACTTGAAAGACCAGCCTGAGCAAGAGCAAGAGTGAGACCCCCATCTCTACTAAAAATAGAAAAAGTGAGACAGGAGGATCGCTTGAGCCCAAGAGTTGGAGGTTTCTATGAGCTATGATGCCACGGCACTCTACAAAGGACTCTGTCTCAAAAAAAAAGGTATATATATATACATACATACGTGTGTGTGTGTGTGTGTGTGTGTGTGTGTGTGTGTGTGTGTATCTCAGCTGGGTA
>CAUYPK010040800.1:0-16393 GCA_963574355.1 Loris lydekkerianus | reverse complement strand
TTTTCCATTTGTTAACATCTTCATCTATTTCTTTTCTCAGAGTTTCATAATTCTCTTTATAGAGATCTTTCATGTCCTTTGTTAGATAAATTCCCAGATATTTCATCTTCTTTGGCACTACTGTAAAAGGAATCGAGTCCTTGACTATATTTTCAGCTTGACTATTGTTGGCATATATAAAAGCTACTGACTTTTAAAGTATTGATTTTGTATCCTGAGATACTGCCATATTGATCACTTCTAAGAGTTTTGAAGTTGAGTCCCTGGGATTTTCCAGGTATAGGATCATATCCTCAGCGAAGAGTGAGAGTTTGATCTCCTCTGACCTTATTTGGATACACTTGATCGCCTTCTCTTGCCTGATTGCGATGACTAAGACTTCCATTATTATGTTGAAGAGCAGTGGAGACAGTGGGCATCCTTGCCTTGTTCCTGATCTGAGTGGAAATGTTTTCAATTTACACCATTCTATATGATATTGGCTGTGGGTTTGCTGTAGATGGCCTCTATCAGTTTAAGAAATGTCCCTTCTATGCCTATTTTCTTAAGTGTTCTCATCATGAAAGGATGCTGGATATTATCAAAGGCTTTTTCTGCATCAATGGGTGAATTAGATCTTCTTTGTTTTTTATTTTATTGATGTGATGTATTATATTTATAGATTTGTGTATGTTGAATCAACCCTGTAACCCTGGAATAAAACCAACTTGATCATGATGTATAACTTTTTGATGTGTTGTTGAATTCTGTTTGCTAAGATCTTTTTATTTTTTTTGAGACAGAGCCTCAAGCTGTTGCCCTGCGTAGAGTGCCATGTCATCACAGCTCACAGCAACCTCTAACTCCTGGGCTCAAGCAATTGTCCTGCCTCCTCCTCCCAAGTAGGTGGGAATACAGGCGCTCGCCAAAACACCCGGCTTTTTTTTTTTTTTTTTTTGGTTGCAGCCATCATTGTTGTTTGGTGGGCCCAGGCTGGGTTCGAACTTGCCAGCTCAGGTGTATGTGGCTGGCACCTTAGCCGCTTGAGCCACAGGCGCCGAGCCAGTTTGCTAAGATCTTATTGAATATTTTTGCATTGAAATTCGTTAATGATATTGGTCTATAATTTTCTTTCTTTGTTGGATCCTTTCCTGGTTTGGGTATCAGGGTGACATTTGCTTCATAGAATGTGTTGGGAAGTATTCCTTCTTTTTCTATGCTTTGGAAAACATTGTATAATATAGGTACTAGTTCCTTTTGAAAGGTTTGATAGAATTCGGATGTGAAGCCATCTGGTCTTGGACTTTTCTTTTTTGGGAGATTTCGTATTATTGATGCTATTTCAGTGATTGATATAGGTCTATTCAAGATTTCTAATTCTTTCTGGTTGAGTCTAGGAAGGTGGTGTGCTTCCAGGTATTGGACCATTTCTTCAGATTTTCATATTTCTGGGAATAGAGATTTTTGCAGTAATCATTGAGGATTTTTTGAATTTCTGAGGTGTCTGTTGTTATTTCTCCTTTATCCTTTCCTATAGACAATATTATAGATTTTACTTTTCTATTTCTGGTTAGGTTGGCCAAAGGTTTATCAATTTTGTTAATCTTTTCGAAAAACCAACTTTTTGTTTCATTGATCTTCTGAATAATTCTTCTGTTTTCAATTTCATTTAATTCTGCCCTAATTTTGGTTATTTCTTTTCTTCTGCTGGGTTTGGGGTTGGAATATTTTTCCTTTTCCAGTTGCTTAAGATGATTGATTAAGTTATTAGCTTTCTCTCTTTCTGTTTTCTTGATGTAGGGTTCCAATGGTATAAATTTCCCTCTTAGGACTGCCTTTGCAGTATCCCATAAGTTATAATAATTTATGTCTTCATTATCATTTTGTTCCAAAAATTTGGTGATTTTCTTCAAAATCTCATCTTTGACCCAGCTATCATTCAGTCTAAGATTATCTAGTTTCCATGACTTTGTTTGAGTATGAAGAGTCCTGTTGCTGTTGAGTTCAACTTTTATTCCATGGTGGTCCAAGAAGATACAAGGAATAATTTCTATACTTTTAAATTTGCAGAGGTTTGACTTGTGCCCTAGGATATGATCTATTTTGGAGGATGAGCCTTGAGCTGATGAGAAGAATGTATATTGAGTTTTATTAGGGTGAAATGTTCTGTAGAGGTCTATAAAGTCCATTTGTTCTAGGGTCATGCTTAAATCTAATATTTCATTGTTTAGTTTCTTCTTGGAGGATCTATGCAAAACTGTCAAAGGGGTGTTAAAATCTCCAACTATTATAGTGCAGGAAGATATCAAGTTGTTCATTAGGGTCTGCTTATAAATTGAGGAGCATTTTGGTAGGGTGCATAAATGTTAATTATCAAAATCTCTTCATGTTGGGTGTTTCCCTTGACAAATATGTAGTGACCTTCCTTATCTTTCTTTATCCTTGTTGGTTTAAAGCCAATTGTATCTGCTACGAAATTTGCAACCCCTGCTTTTTTCTGGTTTCCATTTGCCTATTTTTATACAAGTCCATCCCTTCACTCTGAGTCTATTTGTATCCTTTAAGGTAAGGTGAGATTCTTGTATATAGCAGATATCCAGTCTGAGTTTATGTATCCAGTTAGCCAGCCTATGCCTCTTTAGAGGACAATTTAAACCATTCATGTTAATTGAGAGAATTGATAAGCCTGATATGTTTTGGGTGTCATGATTTTCGAATGTCCAGTGGACATTTTTAATCCTTTCACCACTGTCGAAGTGGGTTTTGTTCAAAAGTTTCTGGGTGAGTTTACTTTGGAGGTAGAGTGTTGCACTGGTCATTGTGGAGGCTGGGTCTGAGAATATCCTGGAGAGCTGGTTTAATTATGGCAAATTCCTTGAACATGTCTATGTCATTAAAGTATTTGATTTCTCCATCACAAATGAAACTCAGTTTAGCTGGATACAGGATCCTGTGCTGGAAGTTGTTTTGTTTTAGGAGATTGAAGTTAGATGACCATTTTCTTCTGGCTTGAAACGTTTCAGCTGAAAGATCTGCAGTCATTCTGATACTTCTCCCTTTGTAGGTGATGCTTTTCTTATATCTGGCTGCTTGTAGAACTTTCTCCTTCATCTTAACTTGGCAAAGTTAATCACAATGTATCTAGGAGATGCTGTATTTGGATTGAGTCTTGCTGGGGTTCTGAAACTGCTATCTGAAGTTATGTATCTCTTGCAATGCTTGGGAAATTCTCCTGCAAAATCTCTTGGAGTAGAGCATCTGTACCTTTAGGACCATCCTCTTCTCCTTTGGGGATTCCTATAAGACGAATGTTTAAGCTTTTGGAGTGATCCCACAACTCCCTCAGAGAATGATCAGTTTTTGCTCTCCATTGTCTGCTCTTTGAGTGTTTGGGAACATTTAGGAGCTTTGTCTTCAGTTTCAGAGATCCTTCCTTCTGGCTGGTCAACTCTAATACTGGGGGATTCTACTATATTTTGGAGCTCCTCAACTAACTTTTTTGTTTCCTTGAGCTCTGCTATCTCTCTTCTCATTATGTCCATAACTTTGGTGACTTGGGCTTTGAATTCATTAATTTCTTCAGACAACTTTAGAACTAATCTTTGGAATTCAATTTCTATCTTTTCCTCCATCTTATTCATCTTATTTGCCATCCATATTCTGAATTTGATTTCTAACATTGCTGCCAATTTGTCTATTCATGGCATCTTCATTGTATCTCCTTTGTCCTTTCTTGGGGGTTTTGATCTACTCTGGTTATTCGTGTTGCCAGAGTTCTTCTGTTGGGTATACACCATGTTTATTTTCCACCATTTGGTTATTAGAACTGGTAGGATGAGATTGAATTGGGGTTCTCAAGTAGTAGAAATAGCCCCTTACCAAAGTGCTAGGCTTTATAATTGTGGCTTATCTTCTACAACCTTACAAAGGCCCCTTTCAGAGTTTTGACCAGAGACTCTGAGGACCTACTTGGTGAGGTAGTACAAGCTAGCTCTGTTGTTATATCAGTCAAACTCTACCCTATCATAAGAAACCATAGTATTAGGTTTAAATCTTGACTGTGAAGAGATAAAAACAGCTGTGGTGCCCAGCCCCTATCCTTCAGTTCTTTTCCACCACAGAACTTTGAAGGTCAATCTCAGAATGTCCCCAAGTGTGTCGACAGCCTCAGACATGGGTTCTAATTAAATTGTCTCAGGCAGTGCTAACCCTGCTCAACAGAGAGGGATTCAAGGGTCTCCAACAGCACAAATTGGAGCAGAGGAGCCACACTCCCACCCACCAGACTCGGTCTGCACTGTGGTCCACTTCTATG
The DNA here is from genome assembly GCA_963574355.1 of Loris lydekkerianus. NCBI lineage: Eukaryota > Metazoa > Chordata > Mammalia > Primates > Lorisidae > Loris > Loris lydekkerianus. The sequence continues at coordinate 12,099 of CAUYPK010040800.1, read as the reverse complement.
CTCACAGGCCCAGTTGGAGCCAGGGGCCACATCCCCACCCAGGGGTCTCAGTCCACACCCAGCTAGCCTCTGCTTGCCAGACCAGTTGCAGTCACAGGACCACATCCCCGCCTGCTAGTCTCAGTTCACTGCCTGGCTAGCCTCTGTTCACAGGCTCTGTTAGATTCAGGGCACTGCACCCTGTCCACAGGTCTCAGTCCTCACCCAGTAAGCCTCTGCTCACCATCCCTGCTGGAGACAGGGGACCACACTCTAGCCCTAAGGTCTTGGTTCATACCCAGCAAGCCACTTCTCAAGGGTTCTGTTGGAATCAGGGGACCACGCCCTTGCTTTCAGGTCTCAGTCCACGCCTAGCAAGCCTCTGCTCACAGGCCCAGCAGGGGCTGGGGACCAGCCCTATCTGCCAAACTCAGTCCACATGGGGCAACCACTCTCCCGTCAGAGCCAGGGGTTCTGCACCCTGTCCCACCATTCACAGCGCGAACTGAGGGTCAACACCACCACTGGCCGGGCATAGTCATAATGAGGGGACTGCTTCTCCTCCTGCCGAGGGTCCCTTTCTTCCCACACCCTCTTTCTTCCCCATTAGTCACAGATTCCATCCTGATGGTTGGCAGTCCAAAATATGCCCAGATCTCTCAGGACAAGACCAAACACTCTGTGCTCTGCAGGGGGCAGAACTTCAGACTGCCATGTGAGGGGGAAAGGGTGGACTGGGAGTTTGGACTTGTGGGGGAAAATATATGTTCAATTTTATACCTGGCTGGGTGGTATCTAGGTTCATAAGTGGGACCTCCCTGGAGAAAGAGACCTGGAGTTTAGCTGCTCCCTCCAGCAAGGTAGAATGAGAGGTCTTTTGTTTCCTGCTCATTCGCAGATAGCCTGAGGCAGGCCTCCTATTTGGGGGAGGGGTCTCCTGTCCTCTAGTCAATAGGCTTTGTACCTGTAATTTGTTTTCTTGAATGCTCTACCTTGGAGTTAACAGCTTGCCAAACTTCTTCCTTGGCTCCCCATCTTTGGTTTCAAAGAGTCCAATTCTGTCCATTTTTTCTTCCTCTGCTCAGGAGCCTCTGCCAAGGGTTGCTACCAGTTGGCCATATTTCCAGAATAAAAACATGCTTTGATAAAGCTGGAAAAAATGGGTGGGGCACTGCTTTGGCTAAGATGGGGGTGGCAAGAAGAGGTGCTTCTAACTGCCAGAGTCTTAGGGTAACTTCAGGATGTCCTCTGTGTGCCCATGGAAGTTTTGGGATGCCCCCACCTGGCAAAAGAAGGACACGGGGACAGTCCCTCCCAGCTCTGATGCTTATCCTTTTGCAATGTGACTTCACACTTCTTTCCATCCAGGAGTGCAGTCTGTTTCTTCATCCCCTTGAATCTGGGCTGACCTTGTGGCTTGCTTTGGTCAATGGCACATGGCAGAAGTGATGTAGCTCCAGTTCCAAGCCTGGGTGTTAAGAGGCCTTGCAGTGTTTCCTTTGCCCTCTTGGAACCCTTCCCTGAGAACAAATGCCATCAGAAGAGGCCAGTCTAGGCTACTGGAAGATGTGGCACCATCTAATGAAGTTAGTCACCACTGGGGTTAGGGTGTCCTTGGAGGAGAACTGAGGGGCCCAGCTGAGAGCCAGCACCAACAGACAGATACGTGACTGGGACCTGCCAGCTATATTGGCTCTCCCACTGAGCACAGTGTAGTGAGAAAGCCAGGGGAGACCAGTGGAGAACCACACAGCTGTTCCCTAGTGTTTGAGAAATAACAAGGAGCTATTGTTTTAGGCTACTGAGTTTGAGGATGGTTTCTTATGAAGGAATAGACAACTGAAACAGAAGCCCCCTTTTCTTTGCTTCTGATCTTGCCAGCTTTGAGGCTATCTCTGCTAAAGAGGGGTTGTGGATCCCTAGTCACTTACATCTGAGTAGTAGGTAGCACACCTTTGCTCTCACTCCCTCCCAATATGCCTCAGGTCTTGACCCCTCTCTCTAAGGGTAGTGGTTCCATATTTTGGTTGTGCAATGGAATCTGTAGTAATTAAAAAATTACGGTTATTTATTTTCATGCAACAAATCACCCCAAAACTTAGTGGCTTAAGAGAACAATAATTTACTTTGCTTATAACAATAATTTACTCTGCAATTTGGGGAGACAGCTTATTTCTGTCCTACACAGCGTCAGCCAGGATGGCTCACAGGCCTGGGAGTTGAGGCTGACAATCACTTTGGAATTGTTGGTCAGAACAGCTTCAAGAGACCTTTTCACTTGGCTGCTTGGGCTTCCTCACAACATGGCAGATGGATTCCTAGTGTGAGTGCCCCAAAATAACATGGCAGAAACACATGGGATTTGTGTGTGGACTTGGCCTCAGAAGTCACATAATGTCACTTCCTCTGTACTATGTTGGCTAATGGAGTTTTAAAGATCCATGTCAGTTCCAGGGGAGGGGACTAGACCCACCACTGGTGGGAAGAGTGTCATAATTACACTGTAAGAATAGCATGGGGTCTATTGAGGTGGCTGTCTTTGGGAAATACAATCTGTCACTGGTTCCTGTGCCCTACCCCTGGAGAATCATTTCTACAGTCTGGGCTGAAGCCCCAGAATCTTATTTTTCATGTGTTCCTAGGCAATTCTGATACACATCAAGGACCAGGTATTGGCCCTTGCTCTAAGACCTGTGGCCTCTCACCCTGAGCTTGGGGAGAGAGTGGCTTCTGACCTGAGTAATAATGTCATCAAGGGCCATTTGGAGGGAAACCAGCCTCCAGCCAGCAGGTGGGACCTGAGGATCAGGAGGTCTGGTATCTGTCCAAGAGGGTGGTGTTGCCAAGCTGCCCTTGTTACAGAGGACTTTGGGGAGCTGGTATATCCTAGTGGCCTTTTATTCTTCCAGCCCTGTGTGCACCTCTCTTTAGTACTTTGTTTACAGATATAGCTCCAGACTTCTGTGGGTGGAGTGTGGGCAAGGTGGTCATGGCTCTCCATGGTAAGAGTTTGAGCACTCCGCCCCCAGGGGCTCACTGCCATTTGGTGTCTTCCTCCTTCAGCTGTTTTTGAAGATGTTTTCTTAGGCTTATTTAACTTGAGGAGTATTAGAGGGCCCTGGTCAGTGTGCAGTATTCCTGAAGAGGCTGCCCCCATCTCCTAGGAGTGGTGTAGGGAGGTATGTACTGGAAGGCTTGGGATATGGGTTTCAGCTTCAGCTCTGCCACAGTTTTGGTCTTTTGGGTCAAAGTAAGTCACATCTCAACTTAGAGCTGACGTTTTCTCAACAAATGTGTTCCTATTCTCCTGAACAAACTGCTGAATGGGGCTGCTGTCCCTCAACAGGAAGACTACCATGGCTCCCTCCTGGCCTTTGGAGCTACACATCCTGGCCCCACCCATTGCTCCAGCCACACCACCCTTCTCTGGACTTGCCATGCTCTGTCACCTCTCTGAGCCATTGTGTATGCTGCTTCCTCTGCATGGAATGCCTTGTCTTACTTTCACTGCCTGGCAGCCCCCCCACATTTGGCTTTTGCCACTTCCTCCATGAAGCCTACCCCATCCCACATCCCCAGTCTCCATGGTGTATGGTGGTCTTCTTGGTGGCCTCCATGGTGGACACTGGTCTTCTTTATCAGGAACAGCAGCCAGGACTCCCTGCTTGGGTGAGTTTTGCACAGGAGCCAAGGCTTTGGAGTCAGGTTGTCTGGATGTCATCCAGTGCTGCTCCCTACTTGCTATGTGGCCTCAGACTGATGGCTTCACCTCTCTAAGGCTATTTTCTCATCTCTGAGTTGGGGCTCATGATTGATAAACAGGTTTGTCATGCTATTTTAGGATATCAGCAACGGAAGCAGCAAGCTCCAGAGAGAGGTGAAGAGAAGGCCTGAGTTGCAGAGCACTGCTTCCTTTGCCTTTGATGCAGGAGCCAGTGATCCTTGTCCACCTCATTACAGGTGAGGGCTGGGCACTGTTAGGAGGAGAAGCTCCTTAAAGACTGAATGAATGAAAGCAGCCGTTTCCCGATTCTGTGTGCTCTGTGCTTATTTTACACACCTTGGCTGTGTGCCTTGGCTTAGGAGGGAAGCCGCGCCCCGGAGGAGCCTGGTCTCCGGAAGCGCCCCGGGAAGCCCCGCCCCCTGGAGCCTGGTCTCCGGAAGCGCCCCGGGAAGCCCCGCCCCGAGGAGACTCGTCTCCGGAAGCGCCCCGGGAAGCCCCGCCCCCTGGAGTCTCGTCTCCGGAAGCGCCCCGGGAAGCCCCGCCCCGGTCGCCGTTTCCCTTCTCCAGCACAGCCGGTCTCCTAGCAACTGTCAAGCCCAGAGACGCTGGGTGTCCTGCCGGGCTCTCCGCACTTGCGGACTTACCTGCTCCTGCAGTCTCCTCGCTGACGGTTTGCGGATCGGCTGCGGGAGCCCACGCCGCGGTCTGCGTGCTGCTGCGTCCAGCGCATCCGCTCGCAGGTCGCCTTGGGCGCGCCGCCCCCTGCGCCCCGCCTCGGCCGTCCCTTTCTGCTTGCCTCCAGCGTGGTCTCCCTCCTTCGCGTTCACCCAGGGTTCCTCCTCCATGGACCTGGAGCCCAGTACCTGTGCCCACTGGGGGCGCGGGGAAGGTCTCGCCCTCCTGGACCTTGCCAGGCTCTTGCACGTGCTGTCCGTGGCCCTGTTGGCCTTTCCGCAGACAGCAAAACGCACACTGTGCTTTGGCGCCGCTCGCCCAGCTCTTAGGGGATTCTCGGCCTACCCTCTCTCGCTGCCCTTACAGTTTCCTGGGAATTCTGCGCACCTGGAGCAGGCATTCCAGAAACACCAATGAATCCGGCCGGAGAAGTGGGGTCACTCCTTTTCTGATTACTGCTGGCCCCCCTTCTCTGTGGTTCCTTCTTTTTTTTTTGTGCAGTTTTTGGCCGGGGCCGGGTTTGAACCCGCCACCTCCGGTATATGCGGCCGGCGCCATACTCCTTTGAGTCACAGGCCACCCCATTGTTCATTCTTTAAATTGGCTGAGTACCTACTGTGTGCCAGGTAGTGATGGAGGTCTTGGCCATTCAAGCAGGAACAGGAGAGAAGGGAGGCAGGTCTTAACCTGGGCGCTGATCAGGTGGTGAACAGCCTTTCTTCTCTCCAGCCAGGAGTGACCGCGGGTGGTTTGCTTGGCCACATGTCGTTGCACGCCTGGCAGTGGGAGGATGAGGACCATTTGAGCACAGGGCTCGTCTCCTCCGTCAACAGCTTTTACCAGTCCCTGAGTGAGTGTGATGTGGAGGAGTACCTGAAGGCCACGGCCAGGGCCCAGGAGTCCCTCTCTGACGGTCAGGGCAGCAGTGAGTTTTCAGAAGAGCCTTCCAGCACCTTCAATTCCGACGAGCCCCATGTCGTTCCCTGCAAATTCATCATCTCACTGGCCTTTCCTATGAACATGGGTAAGTGCTAGAACAGAGTTCTGACGTCCTCTGCAAAAAGGAGATCCGCTGATGGCTTTCCCCCAGGAGTTTAAGGCATGTATACCCCACATCCTCCTTCCACCAGCCTCCCCCTCCCAGTCAGGAGCAGGCAGTTTTAGGGGGCTTAACTGTGGTTGCATGGGCTTCACAGACTTAATTCTCTCAAGAACCCTAAGAAGTCGGTGATGTTCTGTCTGCTTTTTACAGATGAAGAAATCAATAGAGAGATTAAGCAAGGCATTGGACCTCACAGGCCTGTTATCCATCCTCTAATACCTTGTTTCAAACACATTTTCTCAGATCTATTGAATCAAAATATAAATGTCAAAGTGTATCATTAAGCTATCGATACAAAAATGCTGTGCAGCAAGCCCCAAGCTCAGTGCCTGCAAACAGGCGTCACCCACTCTCAGGTGTGCAGGTTGTTGGTTTAGGCTGGCTCTGCTTCCTGCTGTCCATCACCCCCCCAGACAAGTGGACTAGCCGCACACCCTGGTACACAGACAAGCAGATTCACAGCAGTGGGCAAGCCCAGCCCCGCAACACTCCTTAAATCTTTCAGTGCCTCCCCCTCTGCTAGTGTTTTATTAGCCAAAGCAAGGCAAAAATATAAAATAAAATTCTAGTTTCATTGAGGTTTTTTTTTTCTTCAGTACATGAGCACTTTTTGTTGGCTATGTAAAGGTTTATATAAATTACATATTTAAGAGAGGTGAGACCTTACACTTGTATAACTTGGTTTTTACACAGTTGATATGGTTTAGATATCTTAGAGGATGTAAGCCCACACTTGTTTCTATTTTGTTGTTGTTTTGTTTTAAATACCTCTACAATATTCCATTGTATGCCTCTAATTTACCCTGCCCCTTATCAGTGGACATTTGAGTTGTTTCTAGTTTTTGTTTTCTGTTACAATTCTGCAATAGAAGTTGGGCATGGGGGCTTACACCTGTAATCCTAGCCCTCTGGGAGGCCGAGGTAGGTTGATTGCCTGAACTCAGGAGATTGAGCCCAGCCTGAGCAGGACCCCATCTCTACTAAATACAGAAAAACTAGCGGGGTGTTGTGGTGGGCACCTGTAGTCCCGGCTAGTTGGGAGGCTGAGGCAGGAGGATGGCTTGAGCCCAAGAGTTTGAGGTTGCTGTGAGATATGATGCCACAGCACTCTACCCAGGGTGACAGAGTGAGACTCTGTCTCAAAAACAAAAACAATTCTAGACATCCTTGTGGGTACATTTTTGTGCATACATATGGGGCTTCTATAGCCAGAATCCCAAGAAGTAGATTGTCTGGGCTGAAGGTATGCATTTATAGTTTTTTGGTAGATATTGTCAAAGTGCTCTTTAAACAGGTTAAACAGCCCGCCCTTCTATCAGCAGAAATAAGAGTGTCTGTCTACTTGCTGGCCTACCTTGGATGGAATCAGAACACAGTGAAGATCTGGGAGCTTCCTGGGAGGTTAAAAGCTTCATTAAAAGTTCTAATGCTACCAAGAACTGGCGGAGAAGCTTTATTCCAAACTCTGCACAATTGTTAACTATGAGGGTAGCACAAGATTAACGCAGCAGCAGCAGCCTCCTGAGGGTTAAAAACTTGAACTTTAAATACTACAGATTTGAAGATATTCATATTTTTATAGAATGAAATTTAGATGATATACTTACGGACGCTCAAGCTTCTTACTACAGTGTAAAAAGTCCTAGAGGGTTCAATTTAAGTTCCAGGGCAGGCTGTGGAGGATCTTTGGGCTCTGGCCTCTGGCCGAAGCCTAGCCTTTTGTGTCCGGTCACCCATTCACCTTACACTGGGGGTTTGTGCGGGTGGTCCTTCTGCCTGGAACATTTGCCAGCTTTGCTCCTTACAAGATTGCTAAGACCCCCGGGGAAGTTACGCCACACCATCCCGGCACAGAGTTTATTCCTGCCGTTTCTGTTGTACTTCAGGACCTGATTATTACCCAGACATATTATTTGTGATTTTTTTTACCCTGCTCCATAGGGCTGAGAGACAAGCAAGGTGGTTAGGATGAAACATTTAAGGGAACACTCACTGTCAGAGGCATTCCCTTGAGTTTGCTTGCTGGTGTCCAGTCTGGGTCCTGCTGCTCTGCTGAGTAGCAGCCCTGGACCTGTGTTTTCTCCCCCAAGCCCAGCAAGCAATGTGGGGTGCACCGGTTCCCACAGCAACAAGCTCTTTCTTAGCTCCAGGGAATGTGGGGAGGGGTCTGCTTTTCACATGAGCTTAAAACAAAACTCATTAAATCTCTGTCTTCTAGGTCATAAAGCAAAATATATAAATTTCATTGAAAAATATAAGAAATACCCTAAACCAGACAACTCTGTTTTAAAGTTTCGTCAATTCTACCACATTGAATATTACCTTCTGCCAGATGATGGAGAGCCCAAGGTAGTGGACATGGTGGTGTTTCCAATAGTGGCCAAAGTATTCCTGGACTCAGGAGTCAAGGTGTGTGGAGTCCTGTGTGTATATATGTGTGTGTGTCCTGGCATGTGACGTTATGCTCCGTGGGAAGTGTGTGTGTGTCCTGGCATGTGACCTTACACTCCGTGGGGCGTGTGTGTGTGAGTGTGTGTTCTGATATGTGATCTTATACTCCGTAAGGCATGTGAGTTTGTGTCCTGGCATGTGACCTTACACTCCGTGGGGTGTGTGTGTGTGTGTGTGTGTGTGTGTGTCCTGACTTTGCAGCTCATCGGTTTCACTGCAGACTTGCTAGAAATGCAGGCTCTTGGGCCCCACTTCCTGACTGAGACTATGTGCCAATTATATGATTCAATATCCATTTCCAGGATGTTTCCGTTTCCTCTGCTCTTGGCATTAACCTACATGTACATGTGTCTGTGCGTGTATATGCCCCTGCGTGCACACACATGCTCACTCCTGCCTGTGGCGTGGCTCTGTGTCATTGCCTAGAGGAAATCAAAGAGCTCACTCTTTGCAGGTAATTGCTTTGATTTTATTTTTGCCAAGGAACCCGGAGGACTGACAGGGCCCCACACAATGCACCATTTCCTGAGCTGGCCAGGTTCATCAGGCGGGGAGTGCAGCCCCGGCCCACTGCTGGCAGGCGGCTGGCGGGAGGGCTCTGCTGTGCCCGCTGCTGCCCCCTCATCTTTCCACAGGTGAAGTCATTGAGTGTTGTTTACACAGACTGTGAAGCCGTGGCCCGAAGGTGACAAAATGTGGGTGTCGTGGACGCACAGTTTTACCATCAATGTGACAAAGGAATTATTAAAGAAAATAAATTTCCACAAAATAACCTTCAGGCTCTGGGACACCAAGGATAAGGTTTCGAAAAAAGCCAGGTATTATCGATTAAAGACTACAGGCTTCCTGGAGGACATAGGATCTTTTGGTAAGTTAGGGATTGTGGCTTTATTGGAAATGTTTCTGGAGGCTGTGGCTTCTTACTAGTAACAGGGCAGAACACAGCATCCCTGTGTGGTCTTCCTCTAATCTTTGCACGGAGGCTGGTTTCCCTGACAGTGGTGTGTCATCCCTCTGGGCTGTGCTGGGGGGTGAGGAAGTGCTGTCCTGGGGGCTGGGCCTTTGCCCCCATGGACCCTTTTGTCCCTGGGACGCTCTGACATCCCACTACCAGCCTATCTCTGAACTAGTGTTGTGTGTTCACTGAAAAAGAGAATCAGATGATACTAAGAATCAAAAGAGTCAATTCACAGTCCTTGCCACATATGGTGGCTCACCCCTGTAATCCTGTACTCTGGGAGACAACAGTGGGAGGATCACTGGGGCTCAGGAGTTTGAGACCCTGTCTCTACTAAAAATAGAAATATTGGCTCGGTACTGGTAATTCAGTGAGTAGGGCGCTGGCCAACTCGCAGTCCCAAGGCTGGCAGGTTCGAGCCCGGCCTGGACTTGCTAAACAACAGTGACAACTGCAACCAAAAAACAGCCAGGCGTTGTGGCAGACACCTGTAGTCCCAGCTACTCAGGAGGCTGAGGCAAGAGAATCGCTTAAGCCCAACAGTTGGAGGTTGCTGTGAGCTGTGATTGCCTCAGGAATCTACTGAGGGCAACATAGTGAGACTCTGTCTCAATAAAATAAAATAAAAAAATAGAAAAATTAGGGTGTTGGGGCAGGTACTTGTAGTCCTAGCTACTAGGGAGGCTGAAGCAGGAGAATGGCTTGAGCCCAAGAGTTTGAATTTCTATTGTTGAAATGACAACTAAGGATTTAGAATATTACATAAACTTACCTGACACAACAATAGCAGGGTTTGAGATGATTGACTCCAATTTAGAAAACCATTCTACTGTGGGTGAAACGCTATCACACAGCATTGCATGTTGTAGAGAAATATTCCTTGAAAGGAAGAAAATTGATATGGGAAACTTTATTGTTCTCTGATTTTAAGAAATTGCCCTAGCCATCCTAGCCTTCCTCAACCATCGTCCTGATAAGTCAGCAGCCATGAGCATTGAGGCTGTAAAATGACTATGACTTGGCCGGCGGCAGTGGCTCATGCCTATAACCCTAGCATTTTTGGGAGGCCAAGACAGGTGGATCGCTGGAGCTCGAGAGTTTGAGACCAGCCTGAGCAAGAGCGAGACCCAGTCTCTACTAAAAATAGAAAAACTAGCTGGGTGTTGTGGTCAGTGCCCGTAGTCTCTGCAATCCACAGAGTGAGACTCTGTCTCAAAAAAAAAAAAAAAAAAAAAAAAATTAAAAAATTAAAAAAAAAAAAAGATTATGATTCACCGAAGGCTCAAATGTTAGCATTTTTTACTAAAGAAGTGTTTTGATGGTTATGAACATCGTTTAGGTATTCTATTTTACACTTAATAGACTACAGTGTAGTGAAAACATAATTTTTATGTGCACTGGGAAAGCCAGAAATTTGCATGACCTATTTATTGTGATATTTGCTTTATTGCAGTGGTCTGACTGAACCTACAGCATTTCCGAGGTATGCGTATGGTTGAGTCAATGATCCTTTCTTCTTCTGCATTTTAGACGAGGTGAGACATCTGGTTGTAAATCAGAGAAGATTATCTGAGAATGCCAGCGCTGTTACAGAGGAGTTGCAACAGGAGCATCCACCAGGAAAACAGGAAAAAGCAGAGAAACACTCAAAGCCCTCGCGAAGTGAGTGGAGCTGACTTTCGTGGACAGGCTGAGTGCAAGACTCTGGCAGGGAAAGTGGTTGGCTGGTCCTCTGGGTAGCCCAAGTGCACTGCTGTTCTTCCCAAGTCTCTAAAACTGGTGTGGTTTACCCTACAGAGGCAGCCCTGCTCTTGCTGTAATTTTTGTTGCTGATTCTTTTTTTTTTTTTTAACTTAATTTTTGTTTGTTTGGTGACTTACAAAAATTTTTCTGACTGTAGAAGTTATATATGTAGTTTATAGAAAAGTATAAAACCAGCAGGGAAGATAATTTGTAATTCCATTACGAGGAACAATCCATGTAACATTTAATGGTTATTATGGCAGATTTATTTGGTTTTGTTCTAGATTTTTTTTTAACCTAGATGAGTTAATCCTGGATATATCTGTATGCTGAGAATATTAATATGTTAACACAGGCACTTCCCCATTTCCTTAAAAATTTTTCCATAAACTTCATTCATGGTGACTACATAGTCCGCTGGTGGGACTATCATTTGCTTAACCATTCCCTATGGTTGGGAACTTGGGATCTTGGGAGTGTTTTCATTATTCTCCAGTGTAAACAGTACTGAAGCAAATGCTTTAATAGATAAGAGACTTTCTTCTTTTTTTCTTTAGAATATTATACATGTATAAGGAACTGGAGGCCTCCTTTTGCCTCTGTTTGTTCAAATCAAAATTAGTCTGTATATTTGTTCATTAATTCACTCATTTATTAACAAAGAACTTTTTTACTGAATGCTTACCATGTCCTAGCAAAGTAGCGTGGCGCAAAGAAGGCAGGTGACATTGCTTATTTTACCAGGTTCTCACCAGACAGAGATTGAAACTTTTTACAAGAGCAGTGAGGAATATGAAAAGTCTCTGAAAACAGATGATCTTTCCACAGTTCGGTAAGGACTGAACCATGTTATTTTGGGGAGGCGGGGGTGGGGGGGAGCCCCTCCTGTCCTGGTCCTACCTCGAGTCATTAGTAAATCCAGTTAAACCGGAGCTCGTGCAATCTGAGAACAGGGAAAGGAAAGCCTGGGTTTGTGAGCACATGCTGTACACCAGGCTTTCTATAGGCATTGTTTTATCCCATTTAATCCTCAGAATGATAACTTCGTGAAGTGGTATTACTGTCTCCATTTTATGCACAAGGTGATTGAGTAGTTAAGGGACTTTCACAAAGTCTCAAAACCAAAATTCTTAGTTAAGCCAGGATTTCAACCCTCACCTTCAGACTTCTGAGCCTACAGCCTTTCCTGCTGTGAGTGCAGCTGTTCTGAGGGTCTCTGGGGGCCAAAGGGTCTGGGGAAGGAGACCTTGGACGCTGCGGGGACCAGGAAGATAATGGAAGCTCAGCTGGTGGACTGGAACAGGAAGAACCAAGATAATGTATAATTAAATAATCTTGTTTTTTTTTTTTTGACAGATAAGCAGCTTTTTATTCCTCCTCCTCCTCCTCCTCTTCTTCTTCCTCATCTTCTTCATCTTCCTCTTCCACCTTTTTCCTGGCAACTTTAGTGGGAGCCTTTGCGCCATC
>CAUYPK010040799.1:0-50155 GCA_963574355.1 Loris lydekkerianus | reverse complement strand
CAGGGACAGCAGACGCCGGCACTGGCGACCCCGACACCCTCATTGACCCCACTCGCCGTGACTGGCGACCCCCAGACCGTCCGTCCCCCAACTCCCCCAGAGTGTGCCCTCCCAGACCCTCAGTTCCCCCACTCCCCCAGCGTGTGGCCTCCCAGACCCTCAGTCCCCCAACTCCCCCAGAGTGTGCCCTCCCAGACCCTCAGTCCCCCCACTCCCCCAGAGCATGGCCTCCCAGACCCTGCATCCCCCAACTCTCCCAGCGTGTGGCCTCCCAGACCCTCTGTCCCCCACCACACACCATTTTGTAACCTGCTATTTTCACAGGGAACAGAAGAATGTCCTTCCCTTTTATTCACAGAATTTAAACACTAATTTAATAAAATTATTTTTCTTTTTTTACAATTCCCTTTACTTCAAGAGTGAAGTACAATTCCCTTTACTTCTATGAACACATCTTGAAAAGTAAAATCTTTTCTAAAAATAATTGGATTATTTTGTGTAGCAGATATATGGTGAAGGAAGCAATTAAAAAATGGGAAAGTGGGACTTTGTTAGCACTGCATTCAAAGGTTTTTATTAGGAGTAAGTGCTAAGCTGCTACGAAATGACTCACCAGCTAATTTGCAAAATCATGATACCCACGTAACATGAGAACCGTAACTACCAACTGCGATTGTAAGCTGCCTTTCACTAACAAGGAAGATGTTACTAAATTAAAAGGACCAGTTTTACTCAAATGTACTGTAACACATATAAATTCAGATAATTTTTTCCACTGAAGTCTCCTTCGAAGGCTGAATACTTATTTTAATACAGTCAAAGCCCATTTTCTACAATTCCCTTTTGCAGTTTGCCTTCAAAAACCAGTGTTATGACTCACGTAAGAAAACACGCCATAAAAGCTTTCACTGTTTGCTCAGGTCTAGTCAAAACGAACACCATCTGTCGTCTTGACGCTAATTCACCAGGGGAGCCTAAGAGCTCCTTGCCAGCCCGTGTCAAATCCCTCGTCCAGCAGAACATTTTACACCCAGTCACTTGATCACATCATGTCGCAGGCTCTGTCATTTTCACTTCTTGTTTGAAATGGTTTTGAACCATGTTACATGAGCGTTTCAGCCTCCTAATCACTACAAGGGTGACGGCGTGATATTAGAGGTGGTTCTGACCAATATTTTCAAGCACTTGCTGAGTCCCTTATAAATGCAACAAAAGCTGGTCCTCCTGAAGTAGCTGTCTCTTCTGTCAGATCCCACAAGTATTTTTTAGAACTGAAAAGCCACAGGAAATGACAGTCCCCTGTCACAGCGAAGGAGGCCCATTCTTCTGGAATGCTTGCCTGATGGGTCCATATGTCTTCTGAACTGGGGGAAGCTTCGTTCCAATATGATTTCCTGAATTCCTCAGTCAACAACTAACTGTTCAAATGGCCGACATTCCAACTGCTGGAAGAAAGAAAACAAGATACCAAAAGCATCGCACTGCAAAGGTACTTCCTAGACCTTGTTATCTGCTCCTTCCGGCGGGTACAGTTATTGCATTCAGGGGTTTAATCTACGGGTTTTGCTCCTTCTAAGTAAATGCGCAATTTTTTTTTTTTTTTTTTTTTTTTTTTTTGAGACAGAGCCTCAAGCTGTCGCCCTGGGTAGAGTGCTGTGGCATCCCAGCTCACAGCAACCTCCAACTCCTGGGCTCAAGTGATTCTTCTATCTCTGCCTCCCAAGTAGCTGGGACTACAGGCACCTGCCACAATGTCCGGCTATTTTTTGGTTGCAGCCGTTGTTGTTTGGCGGCCCGGGCTGGATTCGCGCCCGCCAGCTCAGGTGTATTGGCTGGTGCCTTAGCCGCTTGAGCCACAGGCACAGAGCCCACATTTTTTTTTTTTTTTTTTTTACATTTTCTATAAAATCAAGCTTTCCCTAGTTTATTCCTTAATAATTTAAAGCATTTCACTTACAGAACTTGGAGCAAGTGTGTCGAGCAGTCAGCTCCGAACAGCTGTCTGGTTGTAGATGGAGCTGACACCATCCCACAAAGCTAAGTGCTCAGGACAAACAGCCGGCAGAGGGCTCTGCTGTCAGAGGCTCTCAAAGGACAGCAACTGGGACTTTCTTTTACCCACAGGAGAATCACAGGCAGAAGCTGAGATTGGGCAGCCCCCCACACATCCAGAGCCCTGCCCTCCACCCACCTGGGCTCTGAAGGGATCCTCTCATCCAGCACGCTTGTTGGTCACCCCACAAAGGCACATTTGCAGATCTAATTAGTCATGGAAAATTCCTGGGAAGCAGGCACAGGATCTGTCCTTGGTGAGATTTAATTAACTCTAAAATTCTAAAGTAGGTTAGAACAGGGCACACCATTGTGTAGACACGTATTTGGAAAACCAATTACTATGCCAACAAGATGTATTTAGCCCTCAGGCAATATTGCATTTCTTTAAGCCAAAATTAAGAGGGAATAATTCCAGGTAGTTTGTACAGCCAGTTTGGGGCAAGCCACCCTTCCTGGCAGACCTCCTGGGGTCAGCTACCCTGCCCCAGAGGGGTGGAAGTGTGCGCCTGTGGCACTTTGAATAGTGACTGTAAGGAGACCGTCCGCGGCCAGTTGTGCAGAGTAAGTCAGAATTGCAGGTGAAGAATTCAGAGGGGACCTGACGTTGAGCTTCTGACATAAGATGGTGCTTCACCCTGTAACTGCCTTAGCCGTCCCAGACGTACTCTGGCCAACGTTCCGGTGAGACGGCAGGAATGAAGGGGAGACCAGCCCCCAGGAACCAGCCTTTGAGCCAATGTCAGGACGCTGACCCACTCAGCGTACATGTACACATTAGTGAGAAGACAGAAAGGACGGGCACAGACCTGGTGGGGTCTGGCCATGAACCTAATAGGAGGCCATGCTCACTGACACACACAACCATACGCACAAGAACGTCATTTGTAAGCAGAAATGTAGGGGTAGCTTCAACTTCAAGAAAGTCAAAATCCAGAAATGTTATAGTCATGTTTAGAACCTCAAAAGATATGATCAAAGGAGATTTGGAGAACCTTGCTTGCCCTGTACAGAACTGCTGGGGAGGCTGGGGTCACCAGTGGGGGGTTGAGACAGGTTAAAATAAGTTTGTCCCTAAAATGTCATGACTGGTGCCAATACCTGTGCCCTTGTCAAGCAGTCCCATCAGCCACTGTTGTGTACACATTCCAAGAACACAGACATGACCCAGGTCGCGGAACACCTGCCCACCAAAACGTCACCGGGATCCCTTCCCCAGCCTCACGTCAGCCTCTGGAAGTCCAGGCTGGGGAGGGGAGTCCGGGCATCTCTGGGGAATGAGTTGGTTTTTGTTTGTTTCTTTTGTCAAGTTGTGACATTTGTCACCTTAAACATTGTGAAAGCAAAGGGTTTGATGTGTCCAAGAAGAAAAATGACGTTTCTTATGGCACCTGGAGGGTCTCTTCCTAACAGGAAGGGAGAGGTGGTGCCCGTGTATTAACAAGCTTGAAGGTTTTGTTGGGGTATGAAGTCAAACACCAGGGGCTGACATGGGGATGCCCCAAGATTCCACAATTCAGGCTCCAAGGTGGCTGATCTGGGTTGCCCCTGAGGCTGACCAGCCAGAAGCCCCAAGGAGCTGGGGTGAAGACCACAGCATGGACGCTGCTGCTGTCCTAAAGTCCCTCGTCCTTTCAGAATGAGAAGGCGTAACTTAGCCGATACATTTAGAATTTGTTTTTAGTCCTGAAAAGGTTAGTTCCAAAAATGGCCAGAGTGGCTCCTAGCCTTTCTTCAGGGTGTGGAAAGTGAAGAGACAGGCTCTGATAATATTTACAAAAAGCTGCCTCGCACAGGGCCAAACCATTACAATTTTTTCCTAAGTTAGTTATATTTAAAGAGCTAGAATAAGAATTTTTAATATGCAGAATAACCTTCACCAACAAAATAGTAAACCCATGAATCAAACTAAACGCAACAAGCCAGCTGGTTTCTGAGACTTGAAGGCAGAGTTGCATGTGGCGCTCTGTGCCTGACTCTCCCCAGCCCACTTCTGACCCACCTAAGCCCAGGGCAGCTGTGCTGGGCGCACCCTTTGTGCAAAGCCTTTGATGTAGTCACTGCCAAGTAGCTAGAACCATCTGTAGGTTTCTAAGGGAAAAAAACCCTGAACTATGGAAAACCATAAAGAACCCACAATTGGCTCATCAGGTTGGAAAAACAGGAGGATGGGCAAACTTCACTCACCACAGGACGTGGCCCAGGGGTGTGGCCGGCCGCCATTTATGGGCACAGCATCAGCCACGCCACACAGCCTGAGAAAGTGAGCTTTGCACTCAGTGTTTTCAGATCAGTGTCCTTTCCATATACTTCCTACTAATCAATACTAACCTCACTGACTGCTTTGGTCTGCTGCTAACCTAGACAGCTCTAGGTGACATAGAGACCAGGCTGTGAGTGAACGGACATGTTGGATAAGTTACTAGATGATGCTTTAAAAAATGAAATAAAACCAAACGTATTCTAAATTGGAACCCAAGTAGGTTTACAGCAGTGGTCTCCAGGAGAGAGTTTGCCCCCAGAGGTCACCTGCTGACATCTGGAGACATCTTTGACAGTGGGGCTCAGGGTGTTCCTCGCCCAAGAGGGGGAGGCAGGGATGCTGCCCAACAACACAGGACCCCCCACATTACTCGGCCCCAGTGCCACAGCTTTGAGCTTAGGGGAGTAGCCCTGTCCTGTGGCCTGGTTGTCTAAATGCTGACATGTGCACAGACAGGCAATGTCAGGTGAGGACCTGCTTCCCTGCCCAGCCACACAGCAGCAGAGGCAATGGCACTTGTCCCCTGACACCTGGTCAGATACCCCACACCCTGCCGTGCTCAGAGTTTTTCCAGTACTTTCCACCTGGGAGGCAGGAGGGAAATGCTATTTTCATGGATCATATTAGGACACAGAAGTGAAAGATTAGCAGCCCCTGGGCCGCTCCCCCAAACCCCAAGAGTGAGAGGCACGCCAGAATTCAGGTTTGGGGTTTCGTGGCTGAGTAACACTCCCTCGTGTGTACAGAACACAGTTTCTTTATCTGTTCATCCACTGATGGTGCTCGGGGCCTTTCTGAGCCTTGCTGCACAAGGAATAGTATTCACCCACAGAGAAGGACAGGTTCCTGTCATCTGCAGCAGCGCGGATGGGACAGGAGGATGTGGAATGAACCTCATAGAAGCCACGTGTAGGAGAGTAAGCAAGCTCTGGAGACAGAGCCGAGGGACAGAGTGACGGTCACCTGAGCTGGGAAAAGAAGCCAGGAGAGGGATGAAGTGGGGCCAGTTGATGGGTGAAAAATACCGTGAGGCAGAAGCGACGATACCTAGCGATGGGTGGCCCAATATGACAACTTACTGTATATTTCAAAATAATTAGAAGAGTGGAAACAGGATGTCTTAGCACAAATGATATACGCTTGAGGGATGGAGACCCCAACCACCCCAGTTGATCGTCACACACTGTGCACCCCGTAAACATTATCATCTACCCATAATAACTAAAGATTTACAAAGCAATCTGGATGTGAGCACACCTGTAACAGGCAACTTGGGAGTGTGCACTCATCACACGGCTCAGCAGGGAGAGGCCAGAGTCTTCACACCAGGCTGGTGAGTGGGTCACAGAGGGTTTGGGCCAGCCAGGTCTTGGTAGCCCAATAAGTTGAAAAAAACTCGGCAGATTTTAGGATGTTTTCCTCAAAATTACAGACACAGGATTTTCACGTCTCTAATGGCACGATGATGATTCTCCAGAGCGACTCCATTCAATTAGATAACATTTCCTGCTACGACTGGGCAAATGGAACCCGCCTGGCGTGGGACCAGGGACTGCAGGTTTCCAGGGAGCTCGAGGCAGGGCTCACGCCCTGGAGAGGTGAAAGGGCAGGGTCTGCCACTAGGACGTCATAACTTTCTTGGGGAGAGCTGAGGACGGTGTCGGGAGAAGCGTCCTGTCACCAGATGATTTCAGTTCAAGCCAGTCTGACCCAGGCTGTTCCCATCCCCCTCCAGCAAGAGAATTCCAGAAGCCTGATGACCCTTTGCGCCCACAGTCATAAACTCTGCACTCAGCTGTGCTTCAAGACACCCTCCATCAAGGTGCCACTCCTTAGCAACAGTGACCACGACTTCTAGAGCTGTCCTTAATTGCTATGTGCACTTGAGGGGTCATGTGGCAGCATCCCCAGGAGGAGCTGAGAAAAATCCTCGTGTCGCCCTGAAGGAAACAAGGAATCCTCCTTCGGGGGAGAAAGTGGCATCAGGAGGAAGCACCTTGCCCCCTGGGGCAGTTCTGGCCTCAAGGCCCCTTCCTTCCTGGCTGATGGAGGAGAGAATGGATCTTGTTTGCCTCAGAGCAAGCCCAAGCCTCAGGGGCAGCTTCGAGATGCACACCAGTCCCTTTGTTCTGCCACGTGCTGCGCCCCAGAGTCCTGAGGACACCCGGCATCACCAGAACACAGCCGGACACAGGGACCAGTAAACCACTCAGACACATAGCAGCCACACACGCGAACCCCTGAAACTGAGCAACAGGACCAGTTACTAGGTCAAACGTCCGGCACCCATAATCAGCCCCACCTTTCTCCAAGGAACAACATTCAGACCCAATACAGATGAGGTTAATGCAGCAAGGTCCTCCTCCTGGACACTGCTGACATCTGTGCCAGGCAATTCTCTGGGTGGGTGGGGCCGTGCTGTCCCCTGAAACAGCCAAGCAGCACCCCTGGCCTCCACCCACCATGGCAAGAACAGTTCTCCCCTCCACAATGGGATAATCAAAAAATGTCTCCAAACATGGGCAAGTGTCCCAGGGGTGAATCACCCCCCCATCCCCGCTGGCAGTCAGAGGCATTGACTCTCTTCCCGGCCCTGCACAGCCAGAGGTTTCTTTAACTGTGAAGTTACAGAAATAACTTCCTTCCCTTCTCCAGCACCCTCAGAGCCACACGAGGACTATAGCAGTCGCTATAGTAAAGGACCTGGGCTCAGCCCACAACTGCCACAGTGCCGGAGACACTGGGAATGGCAGCAGGGCGCCGACATCACAAGTTTCCTTGGGGGGAGGGGGTCTGTGAACTACACGGCTCTGGTGGCTTCAAAAACATCTTGCTAAGTATGACAGAGGAACCTCATCTGAGGATGCCCCAGGCCAGACAGCTTTTTACAGCCACATTCATCATGAGGAACTGCCCTGGGCAAGGGTGCAACTTCTCTCTCAAATCCAAGGCAGAATGCACAACAGTGCACGCCCCACCCAGAAAAAAGAGAGAGAGAGGAGGCGGAGGATGTCAGCTCAGTCTGCACACGAGCAGGGACAGGGAAAGCAAACCCACCGCCACCAGGTGCAGGGGAGGGCTGCAGTGTGCGAACCCAGGAGCGGGAGGAGGCAAGGGGCTGCCATGCACCGAGGCTAATGTGCTCACCCGTGTCAGTGAGCAAGGGCCAGCAGCCCAGGGATGGAAATTCACAGGGGTGAGCCAACCTTACAAAGATCCACATGGCAAATGACGGAAACAATGATCTGGAAACGCTACGGTTAGCCCCAAACGTTTAAAACTATCCCCAAATCAATCACTAAAAGCAAACCCCACATAAGCGCAGCTTAAATAGAGCCAAGCAAAACACGGGAAAAGCCTCTTTCTAGCAAATAATAAAGAAACGTGCTATGGCAGACAAGTGAGTGCAGACCACCAGCACACGTTTTACAGACAGAGGAGCCTGTGCCAGCCCTCGGGATCAGGTTTACCAGCCGCACATGGGGTTGCAGGGGCTGGAGCAACTCTTGTCCTGTGTCTGGCGAGGCACGGGGGTGGGGGTCTGCAGAAACCACCTTGGCAGAAATCATCCCAACCTCTGACAATGACTGTCCCTTAACACAATCCATGCCATGTCTTAGAATTGAGATAATGTACACACAGATCGTACACAAATTTAGCACAGACATCACCCTGCTCTGAGAGTTCAGAAGTGGGGAACAGCGGTGGTAACACCACCCTGGAGAACCAGCAGAGCAGATCGGGGCCCTCCAGAACCAGATGTCAGCCTGAGAACACTGTGTGGGCGCTCAGAGCCAAGCGTGGAGCCCCCGCAGCACGCAGAGAGCAGTCACGACAGCAAACAGCAAGCAGAACTCACTGGCTGCCGTGGTGAGAGTGCAGACTCCCGCCCCGCCTTCCACACAGCAATGCCATCAGTGACGTAGGAGGAATTAGGTACTTTAAAAAATATATTCTTTTCTTCCCATTTTTTAAGCTATACTATATTTTAAAAATTTAATGTATTTTTTTCTACTAATTTTTGAAATAAATATATGCATTACACACGACGGTGGTGTCCTCTGTTCGAAGGCTCCTAGCCCTAAGTTTCTGGGACCCCAGCAGGACCTGTCCCTTCTTGCTTATGGAGTCTTCACTCAGAGCTGGTGCACGTGGCCTGCTAGGGAGGTGGTTCGGGTTTTACACTAATGATGAGAAGCTCTAAGGGGCTGTTTCTTCTCATTTCTCTTAATGTGTTTCTCAAAATCAGCCTGTGCTGGGACACACGCTGCGTCCGCAGGGGAGAGATACAGGCAGCATATCCGTTCCAGACCACTGAGCCTGGCAGCCCGGGAGGCTGTGTGGGCTCCGTCTCGTTCCCTCTGTCCCCTCACTTGCTAACACCAAATGCACAGACCAGGCATCTGTGCATGCGGGGACGCAGGGTACCGTGTAAGTACCCCTGGCCTGAGCTCCCTGAGGACTGGGGGGACACACACTGCCCATCAGGGCCCCTATCCCTGCCTGCCTCAGGAGAAAGGGGACAGCAGCCTGGGACTGCAGGACCCTGGGTGGGGGGGGGGGGGCGCAGAAACCCGAGTCACAGCACGAGCACAGCAGCACTGACCTCGTATATGAAGTACACCTTGGCCCCCACGTATATTCCCATGCGCACCACAGCGCGGACAGCAGCGTTCATACCTGTGGAGGGAATAGGACGACAGTTACCGAGGAGCCTGGGGACCTCTGGCTCTGCCACCAGTTCACCAAGCCTGTCGGCAAACTACATGACCTCCCAGCCTCGGTTTCCCAGTATGAGATATGGGTGCCGAGGACCTGGAGAAACTGCCAGGACAGGGCAGGCGCTGCATGCCGAAAGGCCCCCTATGAGAGCCCAGGTGGTCTCAGTTCAGGGCACACTGCCCTCATGCAGTGCGGACTCGTAGGCAGCTCCATCTGATCCACAGAACGGTGCAGAGGGCGGGCGCTTTGTACTGGCCAAATTCTGTGTCTGTGATTTGAGAAGATGTAAATTGACTATTTTATCAACTAGTGCAAAAAACAAAGAAGCAAACAAAAAATACCCCTAGGCAACAAGCTTAAAATCACACGATTTTATTAGAAGCAAAATTAAACTAAACTGGTGTCCTGTAAATGACCATGCTTAGTCAAGCTAAATCAAGGACTTCTTCCTTGCTTTACTTAAAAGACATTAAGAGCCACGTTACGCAAAGCAGCCTCATGTGCATAGGTCTGCGAGACACAATTGTCCTGTCCACTGAAGTTCCACCTGGGGAAGCTGAAAAGTTCATTTCCTTTTAGTTCTGTCTTTACTTTTAAAATTTATTTTATTTCAGAATGTAATGAGGATATGCATGTTTTAGTTACAAAGAAGACAGACTAGTGGCCAAGAAACACATGAATTCTCCAAGTCTCATCATGGGGGGGGGGGGGGGAGAGGGCAAATCAAAGCCACCCTGGGATCCCACCTCCCCCCAGTGAGAAGGCCCAAAGCAACAAATGTGGGTGTGGATGTGGACAGAAAGGGACTCTCAGGTGCTGTGGGTGGGACTGCAAACTGCAAACTGATTTGAGTAGCCACTAGCTCCTGGGCCACTGTGTAGGCCTGAAGGAGCCTGTCCTGCTGTCTGGCTGGTGGGAGAGAAGTGAGAGGGCAAGGGGGCGTGTCCAGGGCAGTTCTGGGGTCTTGCACTGTGTCCAGGGCTGTTCTGGGGTCTTGCACTCAACACTAGCTACTGTTCTCAGGACCAGTGCAGGCATACTGGGCTTAACACATTTTATTTTGGTAGCCTGACTAGCAAATCAAACAACCTTTCTAAGTATTTCTGTGGAAAAATGCAATCCTCCCTCCAGAGCAAAACTTTTAAAATTTGGAAAGGAACCTCTTCACAATTTGCAAAAATCTAAACCCCAGTCCTCAGGAAAGCTCTCATCCTGTTATGAGAACCAAAAACAAACTTTAGCACAATCAGGGCAAGTTAAGCAGGAGATATGTGACAACTACTCAAAGTACAATAGGAAAGACGAGTGGCTAAACTCTGTTCTGGATTTGATCTGTTGTAAAATCGCTTCTGCAGGGAGGAAAGGGAGACAGTCACAGAGCCCACACCCGGCCCACCAAGAACAGGCCGGGGAAATCCCGATTCATCAGCTGCTCTGAGGCCCTCAGTTCACAAATGCTTCCTGAGGTCCTGTTCCGGTAAAATTTAAGTTGAGAATAATTTTTTTTTTTTTTTTTTATAAACAAGGAACATGTTTATCCTGATGAAATAATTCAGGTCCATCCTTCCACCTCCTATGTTGTCTGAAGGGTGTCAAATCTCTCCACTTAACCTCTCTCGACAGCATCAAGCCTTTTTCCGTACGTGTGACTGCCCCATCACTAATTTCAGTATCTGCTTTCCCATTTGAAAAATAATCTGAGGATGTCCACTTCTCTTCCTGGTTTATCAGAAAGTGGCTGTTGAACCCACCCCTCCTTACTCTTGTACCGGAGTCCTGCCCACACCCCTCTGCAGTGATCCAGGGCTGGGAAGATGAGAGCTAATAGGGGAATTCTGTCCGGGTGTTGGCACCCCAGGTCCAGTCCCCAGCCAGGCACCTCTCCGGACTCCTGGGCCATCCAGGCCACAGTGTCTTGGGTTGAGGTGAACTTGGAATATATATATCTGTAAGGGGGAGTCTCTACTCAACCACTGGTGCACCACCCTATACGTGAGGACCAGGTCCACGCTGGGCCCAGCTCTGGGTGAGCACGCCACAGACAAAGAGGAAATAAGGCAAGCACATGGGTCACACCCAAGGTAGAACACCCTGCATGCTAAGGAGAAAATAACAGGTGGGCTTCCATGCCCATCCTGAGCTTGGGGTCGCCTTCCTGAAGAGTAATGTCCGAGGCAGGAGGAAGGTGGGAGGTTCGCCAAATGAACATCTGGAAAAAGCAGGCGGGCAGGCAGAGGCCTGAGGCAGGAGTGAGGCTGGGCAGGCTGTGCTCCTGCAGCAGCAACTGTGTCAGCTGTCCCCTGAACATTACTCAGAGCCTTCACACAGTCACTCACAGGGGGACCTTCTAAATATAGGCTGCAACATGCCAGCCACTGCTCTTCAACCACCGTGCCCCTCAGAGTAGCCACCAGCCACACATGTCCCGTCCAAATGGAGACCCGTCCAAATGGAGATGCAGTGTGTCAGCGCACACTGGATTACAAGGACTTAGTAGGGAAGAAAAAGAATGTAAAATATAATATTGATAAACAATACAACAATTATGTAATAAAATAGTGGGGTTAGGGCTGGGCACGGTGACTCACACCTGTAACCCCAGCACTCCGGGAGGCTGAAGTGGATGGATCCCTTGAGCTCAGGGTTGGATACCAGCCTGAGCAAGAGTGAGACCCTGTCTCTAAAAAATAGCTGGGCGTTGTGGTGGGCGCCTGTAGTCCCAGCTACTCAGGAGGCTGAGACAAGAGAATCACTTGAGCCTAGGAGTTTGAGGTGGCTGTGAGCTGTGACTCCAGGGCACTCTACCAAGGGTGACAGAATGAGACTCTGTCTCAATATAAATAAATAAATAAATAAATAAAATTGTGGGTTAAATCAAATACATTTTTATGTGAATTTCACCTGTTGATTTTACTTTTTTCTTAACGTGGCTACTATTAATAGATCATTTAAAATGACATACTTGATGTGGGCTGCCAGGGTGAGCCTCACTCTTCCTGGACAGAACTGTCTACAAATATGCTCTTTAAAACTGTGCTGGAATCTTAAGCACACCTCACCCCAGCGATCAACACAAACTCCTCATTAAACAGTTATAAAAATTGCTGTCAGGTGCCATGATGGAGTTGATTTCCTACTGAAGGTCTCGTGTGTCTTTACCCATCTTTTGCTCTTAAGAGCACTGCTGTAAAGAATACCCTGCATTAGCCTACCTGCCTCTGCGCACTTGCTGTGTCTTCCTTCCTTCCACAATGGGTGGGCTCCTCCCTACCCCATGCCCTGACTCACTCAGATCCCCAGTGCATCCTTGGGTGTGCCTGTGATCACCTGGCATCCTGCAGCCTCCACAACCCTCCATATGAGGCCTGACCCTGCTCCTCCAGGGCCCCCTTACCGACTCCTCTCCACCTGCCACCCTTACCAGCTGGTAACCCCCCATCTGGTTCACAGGCAAATCCAAAGTCCTCTCCTGCCTCCAGCTGCTCCTGCAACAGGTCAAAAGTCGGTGACTAGGAGCTCTTCTTCCCAGCCCAGCTTCCTTCTCTGCTCTCTGCAACCCCAGTGGAAGGGGCATCACTGTGTTGCCCACAGCCTGCCTTGGCACCCAGAGGGCTGTGCATGTGCAGAAGGGTCACAGACACAGAAACAAAATAGTAACAATAATAAACCAAGTCTGAATAAAGAAGGAAGCCTAAGTACCTGAGGCTGCTATACACCACCCTCCTAAGCATTTTCTCTCCAGGGAAGTTCTGATCAGATCACTTACACACACATTTTCCAATAGAAGGTCCTATGTTAATGAATCTTCTCAGTCAAAATTCTGGTGAAAGTGAGAAAACAATCGTGTGGGACCACTGGAATGGGTTTGTCTTGGAGAAACCTCTGAGGAACTGATTTGCCTAAGGACCCCAGCTGGGTGTGGCACAAGCCCCTAGGGGGCTGGGTCCCCAGGTTGATCTAGGCACTTCAAGAATGGATGACAGGCTGGCAGGCCCAGGATGGTCCTGTCTTTTCTCTCACTTGGGCCACGTGTCGGGAAGAGAGGAGATAAAGACTGAGGGGGGCGCCTTCATTCTGCAGAAGAAAACAGGAGAGCATCCGACCACTTGAGATAGCAGGGCCGGGAACCAGGACCTATAAATAAGCTGGAGCCTCTGTGCTCTGTTCCCCTGCTGGGCTGCTGCTCACATCCTGACAGGCACAATGACTGTAATTCTGAGCAAACTGCTGGGCTACAAGGTTGCAGAGGGCAGAGCAGAGTGCACACTTTGGAAAAAAAAAAACAAAAACAAAAAAACACAAGACAAGACAGAGCTTGTTGAGAACAGTAACTCACAAAGGGACCGGAGTCTTTCCTTGGCAGACAGCCTTTTGTCTGTATCCACACACACATGGGTAACATCACTACAATCATAGTAGATTTCCAGTTCGGAATCCTGGCATTCACCACGACCTTGTTACTACGTTATCTTCATCTTTCTAATTTTAATTGCTTCCGAGGGCCGGTCAGATTGGTGGAGCTCATTCAAATAGTCCTAATTCTCCCTGATAAAAAGTTGGAGTCATCCATGAGAAGCTTTAGTTTCCCATAACCAAGAGAGAAAATGTTTTTTTTTATTTGAAAGATGACCAAGGATCATCCAAATATGTCACACAAAGCTATCTGCACTATCTGCATTCATAGAGAATGGTGTAATTTCACCAGTCTCCCACGGTGCGGTGGGGTCACACCATCCTCCTAACACACTGCCGTCTACGCACAATGATTTTTGCTAAATTATTACATTTTAAACTATGGAGATCCTGTTAAAGAAAGCAGGTGCCGAGCTGCAGGCAGGGGAGGGGCCTCGAGCTGGGTGGGATGGGATGACCACTGTTTTCCCTGACCTGTCCCTTTGCATCGTACTGGCTTCTGAGGCCAGCAGAGTCCCAGCTCTGATGGAGCCCACGAGAGACTCACTTGGTCTTCAATAAATACAGCTGAGATGGAAGAAAATCTGTAACGTCTGGGTCAGGTCCTCTGTAACCTCACACTTCTAATGATTTTAAAGTTCAAACGTGGAGGTATTAATAGCTCCCACATATTGCTCTGAGGATAAGACTCTGTTGGATTAGAATGATAGCTAGAACTGCTACCTACTGGCCACTTCAAAGCCAGAGACAGTCAACTCCCATCTAAGCTCCACTGACAGCCCTGCACAGGCAACACACAGGTGCCCACGGCCCCCAGGCCTGACCTTATCACTCAGCTCTGTGAGCTCAGGGAAGCCAGCTCATCTCATATGTAAAATGGGAACACATTAGCACCCAGGAGCACTCAGTGGCTGCCACATCACCAGGGATCAATAGATACCAGTTATTCCCATTATAATTAGAAAGACTTCCAAGTGCTCGATTTACTTGGATTTTCTGGTATTGATGTTAACCTTGCCTGTTGACAAAAAGACCACAGCTTTCAGATCCAGCCCACCCTGAGGGTACATCCTGAGCACCATCAGGCACCAGACCCTGCAGAAACTGCAGCTGTGACTAAGAAATGACTCATTTTTGGTGGGTGTAGGCGCTTAGTCACGCTAAGTCTGTCCACACAGCCATGTGGAATTATTCCAGGTCAAACTGAAAATCAGTCTCAATTGGCAGACATTTCTAGTGACAGCAGAAGCTATCGAGAAAGACAGAAAAAAGGAATTAGCCTCAGATATGCTGGAGACATAAGAAGAATACAGATGGGAGACTTTCAGTTCTATTTTATAATGAAATAACATAAATTCCATTGGGGTTAAAAAGTACTCCATCCCACTGGTGTCAAGTGTTACACCATTTTTACTGCCTTGATTGCTATTACTGTAAAAAAGGCATTTTCTTGGGGCGGCACCTGTGGCTCAAAGGAGTAGGGCGCTGGCCCCATATGCTGGAGGTGGTGGGTTCAAACCCAGCCCCGGCCAAAAAGTGTAAAAAAAAAAAAAAAAAAGGCATTTTCTTTTTCATGACAAAGCCACTCAGAGATTATCTATATAATTATGAGCAAGTTCAGCTTTGCTCGTCTAGATCATACAGCTTATTAAACATGGCCCAGTGGATGGTACGTTATTGGGATTAAGAGCGGACAGAGCTTGCTTTAAATCCTGCCACCACCATGTGTGAGCCTCCCGACTTTACCTATGTGACACCTCCCCATGGGTCTCCCTCACCTCCAAAATGCAGAAACATGCATCTTGTAGCCCTGTAATGAGGCCTGGAGGTAAGAGTTGTAAAGTTCCTTGTGCATAAAAGTTTCTCAATAAATAGTAGCTACAGCCATCTGAACATAGAATTTTACCATAATTTCCTATCTGAGGAAAATTATCCTAAAATGAAGACCTCAATTCATCTCCAGCAACAAGCCAAATTCTTCTACCACAGAAGAAATCAAGCATGGAAATACTTTAGAAACCATGGTAATGGGAAAAGGAAGAGCAGAGAGAGGGAAGGAGGGAGGGGGGTGGGGCCTTCGTGTGTGCCACACCTTTTAGGGGCAAGACAGATTGCAAAAGGGACTTTGCTTAACAAATGCAATCAGTGTAACCTGGTTTCTTGTACCGTCAATGAATCCCCAATACAATAATAATAATAATAAAGAAACCACAGTAAATAGTACAAGATAAATCAGTATATCTGACTTCAGAAACCACCGTCAAACAGTACAAGATGAGGGTGCAGTAGGTGACATCTGGGGAAATGACCTCTTTTAAGGGTCTGCACATCTGCTGCTGCCCAGGCCCGGCTGGACATGAGCTTTTTCAGACAGGAATGCATCCAAAGCTTACACAGGCTCAGCACAGTACCCCCAGCGCAGGGCTGTTGATACGGAGCCAGTGGCTTCAGATACATCCAAGGAAGACCCCTCAGCAAACTGGCCAAGGTGGGCTTCCCTAGGACAGCCGGGACGTGACCCTTGTGAGCCTCGCTGGTCCCACCTGCGGAGCTAAATCGTCCTATTAACCAGGCTACCCCATCCCAGTCACGTTCTCTCATAACACTGGTTTTCAAAGTATCCTTTTCCACGAAAGAGGAGAGGACCCGCACTCACTGCCCCTTAACGTGCACACCCCTCACAAGCAGCAGCTGAGAAAACGAGGATTCTGCCCAGTGTGCGCTGACCTCACTGTCCGTGAAGTGCCAAGTACTTCAGCCAACGTCTGCAGAGAGCGCAAGGCCTGACCCAGAAATACTGTCTGTTTTCAACAGACTCAGTACCTTAACTCTGCAATAACCTTGACACCCTAACCTTCCAGCCCTTGCGGCCGCAGAGGTCAGTTCCTTTTCTGCGCCGCTTCCCTTTCCAGGCCCAGGGCAGCGTCTGCGAACCGCTTCCCAAGAGCAGAAGCTCTTTGGGGCGTCACCCTGGGTCTCGCCCCGACCCCGAGGCGCCCTCTTCGTCCACACACAACTTTGGGCAAGTTTAGGTAAGGAAATGTGACCCTCGTCACTTCAATTCACTTCCGACTGTCCAGTCTCAGCCTTTGCTACGTCACATTTTCTTCCTCTGAGAAACCAGCTCTCCACGTGGAGTGCTTGTACTGGAACCCTGTTACCAGACCGCGGTCGCTGGAGGAATCCCGCTTCCCTTCAGGGAGGGAGGCGGGCCTGCGCGGCCTGGGGGCGGTGCCCGCGAGGCGACCGGGGTCTCCCGGGGACCGCGCTGCGCTCAGGGGACCCGGGCCGCACCTGAGTCGCCCAGGGCGCAGGGGAGCGACGGGCCGCTCATCACGTAGGCGCCCGCGGCAGGCGGGGCGGCACCCAGAGCGCCCTAACCTGCCGCCCCCGCGTCGCCCTGCGCGCTCAAGGACGAAGGGAAGGTCGCCTGCAGACCTAAGGGCACCCGGATCATCCCTTTACGGTGTGTTTTCCCAAAATAGGAGAAAAGGAGCGACCACCGGGCCTGCCCACCCATCCGGGACAGGGAGAAGAGATGAAAGTCACAGTCAACACCCGGCTGCGGGGACGCATCTCCAGCCTTCCCCAAGTTCAAGGCTCAGAGGGGAACTGCCCGGGAAGCGCCGGCCTCCCGCCCAGGGGTTGGCTCTGCCCGGACCAGAGACGTACACGGACCAGGAAACTCCACCGTCTGGGGGCCCAAGCGCCCCACGTGCACTCAGGGGTGCAGCCGACAAACCCCCCTCTTCTAAATTTTAGATATTTTCTTAGCGTGTCCACGGGCCGCGCGAGGGCCCCCTCGTCGGGGAAATCAGCCTCGGCGTTGGAAGGGAGTCCGCGCGAGCCCTGGTGACGTCCCGGAGGCCGGCGGGGAGGGCCTGCGACCCATTTCAGTTTTCAGTTTTGTCACGAGCCGGAAGGCGACAGAAGGCAACAGCGGAGGAAACCCTTTTTCAAACCTCCTAGCTAAAACGTGCGGCGGTACCGGGCCGCCGTGGTAACCCTGCGGGGGAACCCCGCGAACGCCCCGCCGCGCCCCGCAGTGCAGCAGCGCGACCTGCTCGCGCCACGCAGGGGACCGCGAGCCGGCGGAGCGCGGGGGCACCCGGCCGTTTTTCTACGACATTTAAGAGGCGGGGCGGGAAGACAGGGCAGGAGGCCTTGGAGCAGACGTCCGGCCCCGCCTAGGGCTCAGGTGCGAGACAACGTCCTGGCGCGCTCCAGGTGGCCCCGCTACGGGTACCGATTTAAAAAATAAACGTACAGGTGGAACACAGCCTAATCTTATCTGCGCAGAATCCTACCGCCAGGCGCCTTCCCTACACCACCCTGCCACGACCCCTGCAGCCTTCCGCCCCCGCCTCTCCCCGTCGCCTCGCGCAGGTTCCTCAGTCCCCACCCTGAGCCGCCCCGCAGCGGCCCGGGTCCGGAGGCGAGCGGACGCGCACCTTGGGCATCCCCGCCGCTGGTCAGCACACCGATGGCTTTGCCGGCCCCGGAGAGAGGCTCCAGGACCTTCCGCAGGGAGCCCTTCCTCGCGGTGGGGACGTCGTCGTCCATGGCGACTGGCCCGAGGATGCCGGCTCCCCGGGGTGCGCAGCAGGCAGTGAGAACCCGGCCCGCGTGCGCCCGACTCGGAACCGCCGCGGGGTTGCGTCCCCGCCCGGCCCGGGCGCCAATGGGCGGCGGCGGGCGGGGCCGGTGCGTGCGGGCGGGGCCGGCTGCGGACACTCAGCCGAAGGAGCGGGGGCGGGGAAGGTGGTGCCGCAGCGGGGCGGGGCGCCGAGCTGGGGGGGCAATGGAGGCGGGGTTAGCGCCGCTAGCCTGGGCTGCGGGGAGCAGCGCTGCCGGAGGTGCAAGTGGGCGGGACATCATCAGTTAGGGGGGCAGGTGGGTAGAATTGGGGGGGCACCGCAGATGGAGAGGGAGGGGAGGGCTGCAGTTAGGAGGACTGAGATGGGGGACTCGCTGCAGATGGGGGCGTAGAGAAGGAGGCCAGCGCCGCAGGTGGGGGTGCAGGGAGCGTCGCTGGGGCACGCAGGGGGCGGGATTTCATCGGTTGGGGTGGGGCGGGCTGGGGTGCGCGCAGGCGGAGCGCAAGCCGGCAGAGACACCTCTTGCCTGGCTTGGCGGCTCTGGCAGTTGGGGATCCAGCGGCGGCGGATGCGCGCGTCCCAATGGAAACAGGGTTCTTCCTGGCAGCGGCGCTCTGAGCGGCGAGCGTGGGAAGTTGGGTGGGGGAGGCGCCAGGGCGGCTTCCTGCTCCCCCCGCCCGGGTTTCCCCTGCGCCTGAAGTCGGGGAGGGAGGACGAAAGAGCAGATCCTTCAGCCGGGGTTGGGGGAGGAGCGCGCCGCCGGCGGGTGGTCCCTGACCTCAGCTGACCAGTGAGCGCCCCTGAGCCCGGGGAGAGGAGTCGGTGCGCGCGACCCTCGCAGGCCCCTTTCCCCAGGCCTGCGTGCTGGAGGAGCCGAGCGGGGCGGCGGGGGCGCGGCGGGAAGCTGGGACAGCTTTCTCTGAGGACCCCTCCTTCCTGAACCATCAGCTGAACCTCTGGAGGCTCTGCTGGGAAACGCCAACTCCCATCTGCTGGGTGACTGATCATCAACAGCTTCGTTTTCTCAGAGCTTAACCTGGGCCAGTTACCGTGCTGTGGCGGAGGGTGTCTCCCCCACACGTAGCAGGGTCACCCGGTCTCTGTAGGAGTCACCCTTTCCTAAGGGGCCCCGCCGAACGCTTCACGGGAGAGGATGGTGCAGGCCTGAGACCACGTCCTGCGCAATCGGTGCTCCCTGAATAGACAAAAGAAAAGGAGATGAGAAAGGCTTGTTCTGTGAACCGGAGGAGTCTGCAAAAGCATCGCGCGGAAGCCACTAGGCTAACTAACGCGGCGATTGATTCTGTGCGCGCCTCCTCCAGCGCTGCTCTCTGACCATCAAAAACTGATCACAAAAGAGAAAAAAATTCTGCCCTGTGTAAGACTGGATGGTCTGATCTCTAGCCTGTCCGCACGGAGCGTTCCCAACCCAAGATGTGCTCAGAATCACCTGTAAACCCCTCCCCGAACACTGGAACACTGAAGTCCTATTTCTGCGCGCGCGGCCAGGGAATATGTATTTTTAACAAGCCCCCTGGGTTATTCTGATGAGTCAGAGGCTGAGAGCAGCTGCTCTAATGGATTGAGCCTGAGCATTATTCTCCTAATAACAGAGAGGAGAGTTTGGGGTGTTGTGGCTGTGGCACGTGGGCGGCCTTCACCATCCTAAGGTGGGGGGCAGGGCCAGGCGCCCAGCACCCCCCATGGGCGGCCAACAGCCCCAGGTCTGCTCTGCTGAGTGGGAGAGTTACTTCATCCTGTCTTGCTAGACCAGATTACTCTTAAATTTGGTGCCTGCAATTTTACTTTAGCCAAAGGCCCTTTATCTTCTTATAAAATTAACATTTTTGTAATTTAGAGGATTGGTTTATCTGTCATCAAATTGCCTGCAACATAGAAAGTGATATAAGATAAAACCTAACAGTTTAAACATGACGATAAGTGAAGTGAATTATGAGTAAAAATATATGCTGGAATAGTAGCTGATTCCTGTTACAATTATGAAAATAAATATCTATTGGCATGACAGTTACACGCAGAACATTTCAATAATGTTCTGACTCAGAAACAGTGTGAACTTCTGCGTGTGTGCACAACTGTGAACCTGTGTGTACACAAATATGAACCTGTGTGTGCACAAGTGTGAACTTGTATGCATGTGTGTACACAAGTGTGAACCTCTGTGCATGAGTGTGAACCTCTGTGTGTACACACAAGTGTGCATATAGAGGTGAACATAACTGGGTATTTTTATTTCTTTCCTTTTACTTAATATGGGTAATGTATTTTTTTCTCCCATGAACAAGTATTGTTTAGTAAATAAATAAGTTATAGTTAATTAAAACAGTAAGGTATGGAGTTGTAAGACCCCCAAGGTTATGTATATTTTTCAATATTTTGTCTACATACAAGGGTGTGGTTGAGGCAGGCAAATGATGATTCTCTCACTATTCTGACCTAACGCTCAGTCAACCCAGCTATGACTATACAATGATAGCTATTATGTTTCTTCTGTAATACATAATTGTAATAGTTTGTCAACTGGAAGTATTCTAACTTCAAGAGGGAGAGACAGCTTACATGTGTGCCTCCTAAAACCACCCCAAACGCGTAGAGCTCACACCTGCACACATGTATCCCACAGGAGTGACTGTCCAGTAGGCAGGGGCCAGGCAGCTTTGCTGGTCTCCAGCACTGGGTCTCTCTGATGCTGTAACAAGGTGTCCGCCAGGCTGGAAGTGTCCTCTGAAAGCACACAGGACAGGCTGCTTCCTGGTCCCCTCGGGTATGGTGTTGATGGGATTTAGGCCCTGGCAGGCCTCAGTTGTCCATTGGCCTTGGCTGCAGGCCATCCCTGCCCTTGGCAGGTGGCCAGCTCCCCCAGCACAAGCTTTTGACAAAAGCAGGGGAGAGAATTCCAGCGGACAGAACCCACAGCCCTTGGCACCTGATCTTGGGAGGAATGTGCCGTGTCTTGACTCTGAGTCTATTCGTTAGAGGTGAGCCACTGAACCCCACTCTCTCTTGGGATCCAGGCACAAACATGGGGCAGAGGTCATGGGTTGGTCACGGTGAGGCTGCCTAGGACAAGGTGACGTGGGATGTGTGTGGTGGACACGTGCCCTTCACTCCTCCCTGCTGTGGTGAGCTCAGGCACACCCATGTGTCGGGAAAGGAGTGTAGTGTGACGTGTTGGTGTGCTACACACATCAGAGCTGTGGCCCTACTGCCCACCTGTCCCCTGGCATCCCCCGTGTATGGAAGTGGCCTGGCTGGCCCTGGGTCCTGGGCTCCCAGACCCCATCCTCCCCCTGCTCAGGTGGAAGCCTCTGAGTCCTGCTTCACCCTGGCCTCAAAATCCTTCGGCTCCCTGGTCTGGGCCCCTCTCCATCACAGCTTTGGTCCTGCTGGGTCCAAGGCAACTTCCCTGACCTGCCAAGCTCTGCACTGCCTCTGCACTCTGCACGTCTTGGATGTGCTCAACCTAGAAGCCAGAGGAGCCCCTCAGGAGGTGATCCAGGCCTCTCCCTCCTCTGTGGAGAGGGGTCCCACCACTGCCATTCTGGTCCCGCCACTACCACCTCTCTGGTTCCACTGGCTCCTGACTGACCTTCCTAAGACTAACTCAGGGCCTCCACCCAGACCCTCCTCCTCCAACTCGCCCACCCACTTCCCTGCGGTCTCCAGCAGACAGTCACATCATGGGGGCACTCCCCAAAGATGACCCTTTTAGAAGCTGGACCTTCCACCCCCAGTCTCATCCTTTCCTCTCCTTCTTCAGAGGCTCTGTCAGCATCTCACATACGGGATGCTGCACCTGTCTGTTCTGTGTCCTGTAGGCTCCTGGACTCCCAGTGCTGCAAAACAGGGATCTTTGTGTATATCATACTTCTGCAGCCACAAGGCCCACGGTGAGGCCTGAAACAGATAGAGTGCGTGTGTCCTGAGTACTGTGAATGAAGGCGTGAGTGAGTGAGTGGAGGAGAGAGTGAGGGAGTGAATGAGTGAGTGAGGGAGGGAGTGAGTGAATGAGTGAGTGAGTGAATGAGTGAGTGAGTGAATGAGTGAGTGAGTGAATGAGTGAGGGAGGGAGTGAATGCGTGAATGAATGAGTGAGTGAGTGAATGAGTGAGTGAGTGAATGAATGAGTGAGTGAATGAGAGTCAGTGAATGAATGAGTGAGGGAGGGAGTGAATAAGTGAGGGAGTGAATGAGAGTGAGTGAATGAATGAGTGAGGGAGGGAGTGAATAAGTGAGTGAGTGAGTGAATGAGTGAGGGAGTGAGTGAATGAGTGAGTGAGGGAGGGAGGGAGTGAATGAGTGAATGAATGAATGAGTGAGTGAGTGAATGAATGAGTGAGTGAGTGAATGAATAAGTGAGGGAGGGAGTGAATAAGTGAGTGAGTGAGTGAATGAGTGAGTGAGTGAATGAGTGAATGAGTGAGGGAGACAATGAGTCAGAAGGTATCTTGTGGGAAGGAAGAGCTGAGCTCCCCTCTGACCCTATGGGTACAGTAGGATGGGCCTGCCCCTCACCAGCCTTCAACTCATACTTGGTTCACAAATCCTGAAAGAATCAGATCTCACCAAAGTGGCAAAATCTTAGAAACAGCATGTTTTTTCAATATTTAAAATACTCAGGGCACTTTCTTACCTTGAAAACGGCCACTAAGTTTCAGACCTGGCATCTTCCACTCGCACTCCCAGGTGCGGGGTCCTCCCACATGGACACCTGTTAACTCACACAAGACAATCCACAGCCACTACACTGTGTCAGCCTCCCACTCCAGCCTCTGCCCTTCCTGCTTGTGTTGTTTACTCTGGGCGAGTTGGCTGGAGACCTGCAAAATCCCAACACATCAAATCTGGGTAAAATCTCAGTGCTTTAAAAGGCCATGGGGCAGTGGAGGAGCCCCTGGCTCCCTGCGCACACCTCAGCTCCCCTGGACGCAGATACCCCGTGAATCCAGGCCCTGTCTCCCTCCAGCCCATCCACCTGGCTGCCTTTGTCTACTCTGAAGCCCCCACTGCACAACCATCACCCCGTCCCCGCTTCTCCAGCCTCCTTTGCCCCTGGAGATGAGACATTGATAGCCCTGGGAAGAGGAATCTACCTGCAGACAGGAAGCTCCTGCAGCCCTCAAAACAGGAAGGTGGAAGTCTCTTTATTTCTGCAGCAAGTGGTGATGGGAGGACCATTGTGAGTTTGGCTCCTTGTAGCACATCTCATTGACGGCATGCGTGACTTGAAGCCTCTCTCCCAGAATGACTTTATTCCCTTAGTATTTTGGTGTTGCTGATTAATGGAGAGGTCCTCAGACTTCCCACTGCGTTTAGTGTAATAGGAAAGCAGTGGCAATCAGAGGTGTTAAGTAGGTGGCATTAATGTGGAAGCAATTGATGTGTTCTTTCAGAAACATCAACTGAACATTTTCATAATTGCTGGGGTTACATCAGAGAATGGGAGGAGAGAGATAGCTTTCTATTGAAAAATAAGCAATACATGAAATCATTATTTCAGCAGCGTTAGAATCAGGTGGTTTAGTTATAAAATGCTATATCTGAAGACTGAGGTACAGATCTCTCGCCTAGACCTGGGATCTGTGTTGATGTGTGTGGGCTTGATTTAATCACTAGTTCTTGAAGCTCTTTTTCTGCCATCTGGGAACTGAAGGGGCCCACACTTGAGGCATCCACGGACAAACTAGTTGAAATAATTGAAGCCAGAACTGTGAACAAAACGTGTGTCCAGTCTGCTGACAGGCACAGCGGAGCTGCGTCCCTGTTAGGAGGAGGGTTTACCTTTTTTGGGTATAAACTTTGAGATTCTATTGTAAGTCACAGGACCCCTTTCTCTACCTAAAAGTTCACACACACACACACACACACACACACACACACACGTGCACCCACACGTATGCACACATGCACACACACACAACCACATATTGCACAGCACAGAGAACTCGAGAGTCTTGGCTGAGCCCACCTGCAGCAGGAGGGGTGAGTCTGGCCAGTGCATGGGCCATGGTGAGGGGAGGATAGCTCTGCTTTTGGGGGAGGGCCCCAAATACCCCTCTTATCTTAGAAGGCCAAGGCCAGAGCAGGTGGTCTTTCAACCTGGAGCAAATAGACTTTTTGGCCCAGGGAATGAGAACCTTGCTCACCAGGGGAGCAGACTGGATGTCTTTGTCCTGAGTCTGTGAGGTGCACTCTGGCACTTGCTCAGATTCATGCCCTCCCTTCCTTTCCTGAATCTGAAATGTTGTCACTGCGAAGCTCTAGCTATTCATACAGCTAACCCCTGAACAGCACTGGCTTGAATTCAGCATGTCGACTTACACCCCCACTTCCATCCGCCTCTGTTCCCCCGAGACAGCAAGACAAGCCCTTCTTCTTCTTCCTCCTCTGGAGTCTACTGTAAACTGGAAATAAAATCCTAAGTCCCCCACCATCTGAAAGCTCCCCTCTTGGCAAAGGCGACCTCAGAAAAACCTTAAAAGCTGAGCTCCCCACCATGGTCAGAAGGTGGGACGAGCCTCCTTATACCCTTCCAATTTGGAGTTTAGACACCACAACTGACCAGCATTAATTTTAAACAGAGATTATAAGACTGACAGGACAGACTCTTGGTGGCAATTAGATACCAAATTATAAACCAGACCC
Organism: Loris lydekkerianus; assembly: GCA_963574355.1. Classification (NCBI taxonomy): domain Eukaryota; kingdom Metazoa; phylum Chordata; class Mammalia; order Primates; family Lorisidae; genus Loris; species Loris lydekkerianus. The sequence goes on along the minus strand of CAUYPK010040799.1, from coordinate 25,441 downwards.
AAGGCCACCACGAGTGAGTCCTGGCTGCAGGTTCCCATCAGTCTTGGTAACCAGGTCATTTGAACCACTCTGACCAGCCCCTTAGCTTAACTTAAACTTTCCTTTCTACTAACTTTTTAGGCAAAGCTTCATTCCTTGATCAAATTCCAAATTAATAGTCTCAGAATCCACCTACAACCTGAATTCCTCTGGTTTAAGACAGCCCAGGTTCTTGGCCTGACCCCTGTGTCCTGCACCTGTGTGGACAGGTGACCCCATCACTCCTCCCCCCAGAGACACACAAAATCACCTACAACACCTCGAGACTGTTCCCCAGTCACACCCACTGGCATTGGCTCTGCACAAACCTCTTTAGAATATGTATAGAGTTTGCCTTTTCTATTAATGCTACTCAGCGTGGAGATGGTCGGGGTGGTCATCTTTACACTGACTCAATTCCACTTAATGGATGATAAACACATTTCCTTTTCCTTATGAGTTTCACAAAAACATTTTTCTCTGTTGCTGTGTTGGAAGAACACAATGTGTAATACACACGTGTCTGTAACAGACAGAATATGTGTCAACTGACTTCATGTTATCCGTAAGGCTTCTGGCCAACAGGGCTGCCCGTGGTGAAGTTCCCGGGGAGTCAAAAGTCACCAGCAGATTTCCGACCGTGTGGGGCATTGGCGCCCAAGCCCCACCTTGTAGAAGGGTTGACCAGGTGGTTTAACAGTGGCCATCTGAACACTTCTTTGGGGGAAGGCTGCTCCACACCTCCTGGACTCTGAGCATCTGCTATGGTGGGCCAGGTGCCAACACCTGCCACGTCACACACCCCCGGCCCTTCCTCTACGGCTGGGCCTGCCTCCTGCCTCCTGCCTTCCGGGACTGCTCCTCCCCACTGCCTGTGTCCTGATCAGGCCAGCCAGGTCAGTCAGGGGATTGGTCTCTCCTCTGCTCCAGCCGCCTCGGCTAATCCCATTAGCTGGAGAAAGTTGCACAGTGGAGCCAAAGGGAGCTGTGAGATGAAGAACAGGCAGGGGGTGGGAGGAGAAAGACGGAAAGCTGCAGAGAGACACGGAGAGTGGGAGAGAAATGGGGAAATGTGGGACTGTTAGGAAGCTGTCAGGTCACAGTGCTCCATCCTCATGAGTGCATTACTGCAGCTATCGCAGGGGAGAGCTTGTTACAGAGCGAGCTTGGCCTCCTCACTGGCCCCTGTCACAGCAGCATAAACAGACTGAGACACAGTGTTCTAGGGCCCTCGGCCCTCAGAGTTGTGATGAGAAGCTTATGGCGTTGCCTCTTGTAGCAGGATAAAATGCCAAGCAATTATAAAGCATGAATTTTGAGGTTTCTGCTTCCATCTAAATATTTGATGCTCTTTTTATTTTTGTGACCCTTGGTTGTTGACTCCTGCTTGCCATGACCCAGAGAGTTCTGGAAGAAAACCATTTCAGAAACCTTGATTAGTCTGGTGTGTTCTGTCTTATCTAAGCGCCCGGTGGGAGGCTCTGTCCCAGGGAGCTACTTGCAAAGCACAGCTCGCAACACTCTCCTGGAAAAGCTTCCAGAACACACAGTCCCTCCAAGTGTCATAGCTTGTAGAATTCATTACAGGCACCAGAGGGCAGTTAAAAGGACAGGAATGTTGGGCCTTAATTCTTCCCCATGTTGTGTTGTGGGAAACGTGCCCACCTCCTGCTTGGATTCCCTGTTTATCTTTCCAGCCCCCAACTGGCCCATTTTCAAAGGATCCCCCAAGAAAACTGTTTCTTACAGTTATATACAGTCTACATATAAGTCTTCCAAATTTAGAAATAAAAGGGTGTAGAAGGAGTTTACAGACACTGGGGGGTTTAATGAGAGGGCCTTGCATTGGTGAGAGGCTCCTCTTACAGTTCTGCCTCTTACCCCAACGCCTTTTCGGTGTCTGGTCCTTGGAGGCCTCAGTCCCCCAGGCTGTGCATCAACAGTCGCCCCCGCGCCCCCGGCAGGGCTCAGCTGAAATGTTGTCCGTGGCAGAAACAAACCACTCAACACCCTTTCCTCCTCTGCCACTGCCAGATGTGTTCCCTGAAATGGCTCATTCCCCAGCTCTGTCAGTGTGGCCCTGTGACCCACTCTGGCCCTGAGATAGAAGTGGAATTGTTGAGTAGGACTTCCAAAAAGACTCTTTAAAAAGAGCCTTCATATTTTCTTCCTGCTTCTTGGAATGCAGATGTGACTGCAGGAACCAAGTTGCCTTTGGGAACATGAGGTGACCTAGAAGTGCCAGCCCCTGAGTGGAGGGGCAGAGGGGATGACGGAGGGAGCTGGCTCTCTGATAACCCGGGGGCCCTGCACAGGTGAGGACCGCCCACTTCAGGCTCCTTCCTTCAAAAGGATTGAACTTGCGTGCAGGTCACCGCTCACGGGGTCTGACCGTCAGTGACACCCCACCTATTGTACTTGAGGGCACTTTCTCTGATCTCTAATTGTGCCCTCCCAGAGCCCCACCAAGAGCTGGAAGTTTTGGGGTCACAGAATCTGCCCTCCTCATTAAAGGACACAGGCAAAGGAGAGTGAGCCAGCCACGGCCACACCATAGATGGATCTGACCTTCACATGGGAAAGGGGTCTTCAGACACTTACCTGAGAAAATAAAAAGTGGGGGCCGTTTTGAGGCCCGGGTTGTGTTGTTTCACAAGGATTTATGTTTGAGTGGGTGGCGGTGACTTAGCACCACTGGCCCTCTTCACTTTGAGGTCTCCCCGCATGTGGGGGGAGGGCTGCTCACCAGCTCTCTGCGTCCTCGTCCCCCACCCAGCACCAGGACAGGGGGTACCTTCTCACGACTTCTGCTTGTGGTGGGCTTTTACTCTTACACCGTAAGACCTCAACTGGGACCTGTTTGGGGGGCTCTAGGCTTTGATCTGGTGTCCCCGCTCTGTGCAGCTGCCTAAACAGGAGCAGCTTTCAGGGTGAGAAGGGGCTTTGGCTCCTGCCAGTTTCTTCCCTTGGCTTGGGTAGATTCCTCCACCAGTCATGCATTCAGAAAGGTTTATTTTGGTAGCGTTCACCCAACATTTCAGTTGTTTTTGTTGGGAAAGAGGGAAGTACCTAATGCTGGGAGACTCTGTCTGCTCCACATACCCTGTCTTCTCCATGCTGTGGTCCCTAGCTGCCCACTCGGTGCTCAGGGTACAGAGGCCTTCTCACCTGCCATGCCTGCCTGTTAATGAGAAAGACAAAATTATTCTGGGGGCAATGTGATAGTTACATAGAAATAGTAAAATAAATTGTTAGAGTTGATGAGATTCAGTTAAGTGCTGATGCTCAAAATAATTGCTGACTTTCAGAGGCCGGCAAGGCCCAGACCAAGTACAGAGAGAGACGGCCAGGTCTTGGCAGAGCCCAGGGAGGTCGAGTCCTCTCTGCCCAGCCCTGGTCAGTCTCCAGCCCCTCTTGCCCGGGGGCCTGCAGCCTGGTCCCGAGGGCTGGGCGGGGACCAGCCCCTTTTAGGTCAGTCCTCATTTGACCCGCCTCTTGGCTGCAGCTCTTCTCTTCTGTGGTGGGGACACACACAGGAGTCCTTGTTTCCTCCACTGGCTGGCTGGCTCCGGGCGCAGGGACGTGGCCATTCCACGTGTGTCCTTGGCTTTGGCTCTAAGATTTTGACCTCAATTGGGGATTCAGAAACTTTCTTTTTAAACTGTATTCTCCAATTTTGTTTTAAAGTCAGGCACATAAGGCTATGTTGAACAGTTTGATGAGAATATTTCAGATTGTATATGAAACCAGCACATTGTACCCCTTGATTGCACTAATGTACACAGTTATGATTTAACAATAAAAAAAATAAAGTCAGTAAAGTAAAAAGTAGATGAATTTAAGAGGGACACATATAAAGTAGAGTGAGCGATGTGCCGTGCCAGCAGCGAGGCTGCATGGAGTCCGCACGGCCAGGCCCAGACCCAAACAGGGAGGTGGCAAAGGAGATGCTGAGGCTTCTATGGGTCCCATCTTTTGGATAATGAGCTTTCCGGATTTTTTTTCTTAATTTCTATGGATTTAGAGTCATATAAATAATACAACAGCATCCTTTGCCAGCAGTGGTGAGTTTTTCCAGCTGGGCAGAATAACCAGGTACAGATGAGAGGGCAGGTCTGTGTGTGTGCGGGGAGTGCAAGGGGTGCTGGGCGGTCTTCAGGGGGGTTTCCAGGAAGGTGTGTGGGGGAGGGAGAAAGAGGGGGAGGGAAGGAGAGAGAAAGAAGGAGAAAAAGAGAGAGGGAGAAGGAGGGAGAGAGGAGGGGGAGAGAGAGGAGAGAGCTTGTTTTCATAGCTTGTCAGCTGTATCCTGGTGACATTCCAGGAATGACTTCAATTTTACTGGCAAAGGGTCCTCAAATTTTTTCTATAAACATATAAAATCTTGCCATCTCCTGGGAAGAGTTACTTCTGGAACTCTTCCCTGGAGATGGCTAATTCCAGATAATGTTTATAAATTCCTGAGATTGTCGTTCAAAGTTGGTTATTTTTCCCTGACTTTTACTCATTTCTTCCTGACTGTCTATCTCAAGCTCTGCAGGTCCAGGAGTGCCTTCTTCTGGGACCTGCAGCCTGTTTCCCTGCACACTTGTTCAGGGGCAGCTGGGTGTATGTGTCTGTGCACGTGCAGCCCTGCACACTCCCGCACACCCCCGCACACCTGCACACCCCTGCACACGTGCACCGTCAGATAAGCTCACTGAAGGAAGGTGAGGCCCTGGGGTAGACCAGACTATTTTCCAGGATCAGGGTCACCCTCCAGGACTTCCACCATGTCTCAGACCCCCCCCCCCTCACAATCTGACCCAGCCAGCCTTGGGTGGCAGCTGTTAAAGGTCCCTGGGATCTGGGAGGAGTGATTAAAAGCTCTACTGCAGGTGTGGTGGTGAGTGTGCAGGTCACCTTAGGTCCTTGGGGTAAGGTTGGGGCTTCCTAGAGGTGGTGCCTGAGGGGTAGGCAGGCTTGGGAATGTGAGACCTGCTCAGAGAAGAGCCATGGGGATAGCAGGGTCTGTGTGGGAGAAGGCAGGTGAGGGGAAAGAGTGGAAGGGGAGCTGTGAGGGGAGGGGAAGCCAGGGCAGAGAACAGGTGGGAGGACAGTGGGAGGGGAGCCGGTGGGGGATGGGTGGGGGGCAGGGGGAGGGGAGCCAGTGGCATCAGGGGCCCCATCAGGAAGGACCTGGGGAGTCTCCTGTGTGGACTCTGTGCTGAGGTCAATGGGGAGCCATGGAGGGTGAAGTGAGTGAAAGTGAGAGCATCCTTCTCACTGGGGCACCAGTGCTGTGCAGGGTGTGGGCCCCGGGGGCCAGAACACGCTGAGGCTCTGCGGGAGCGAGGTCAGGCTCAAAGTCCATGAATGGCGACTCCTCATCTTCAGTTTAGGGGTGACTTCAGGGAGTGTAGGTGTCCAGTACTTTGTTCACAGGACACTGTGGAGGCCCCTGGCCTGAGGGCTGGTGAGGTGCCAGCCGCCTTCCCTGCAGGGCCTGCCCACCCAGGGCAGTGTCCTGGGGCGTGGCCCTTCTCTTGTGGCCATGCAAAGGAGCCCAGTATGGTTCTGGGCAGATGGGGACTGACCCGACCCTCTAGTGCAGCCGTTCAACCGGTGGGTCATGACCCATTTTTAACAATGAAAATACATTGCGGTATTAGGAAGGTTGAGAACCCCTGACCCAGTGTCTGCAGCTCTGCTGGTGGGGGAGGAGAGCAGACTGCGGCTGAGGCTGCTGGGGCCTCACTGGCTGGGGCCCGTGCTGGTGGGTGCGTGGGGGACCTGGTGTCTGGGCATGAATGTCCTGGCCTCCGTCTCAGGCTGGGGAACCCTCTGGGCAGGCGGTGACCAGCACGTTTTATTTAATGTGATGAAGTAGAATAGAGAATGCCCGCGTGCTTCACGTTCCAGAAGAACAACTGCTGCTTTCTGAGACTCACTTCAGCTGTGAGTGGGTCAAAACTGTGTGATGCATGATTCTTTAAAAACCAGTTTGAGTGAATTATGTTTTAATAGTGGCATTAAAATCGTAGAAACAGGGCTTTCTGGGTGACGATTCTGCAGAGTAAAATTAGAGAAGCACTTTAATCACTTCTGTTACTTATTACGAAGAGGCCAGAACTTTTACAGAGACCCTAATCTTCAGAGAACCGTGCTCATAGCCGCCCCTCATACCTGGCCTTGTTCCTGACAGGTGCGAGACAGCCTCCGACACCTGCACTCTCCTTCCTCACCACACGGTGGCCCCAGAACCCCACTGAACGCACAGACAAGGCGGCCTAAGTTCTCCTCAAGGGTGGCAATGACTTACTCTCTGATTACTGAATTAGAAGAAGAGAATGAGTCATTCCCCCCGAGAACAGACTTGAAGATTTTCCTGGGAATTTTCATTTCCACACTGGTAGGGGTTCATAGGTCTCGTTAGTTAACGTGGCTTTTTATCACTTGCAGTACACAGAATGTGCTTTCTGATGTTCGGAATGGATGCAGACTAGTTGCGTTCAAACCAGGCGGAGACCCCATTCTCTTTCAGGACTACCTCAGCAGAACCATCAGCATTTTCAAAGGACTCTGTCCTCCTTCAAATCCAGAAAGCTTTGTCACGTATTTTTGAGGCCCAAAAAGGACAAAAAGTATTTGTTAGTTTCCTGCTATTTTATCAACATTATTCTTTTCTTTCCTCCTGGCTTACAGCTTCATTGAGGCGTAATTGATGACAGCCAACTGCGTGTGTTTAAAACTTACAGGTGTGCACCCCTGGCACCTGTGCACACCAAGGAGGCATGGAGCTACCCACCACCCCCAGCTTCCCGGGGCCCTTTCTCCTGTGCCCTGCAACAGAAAGTTCTCCCTGTCCTGATGGATTGTCTACATTTTCCAGAACTCCACTGGACAGAATAACCCTGCGGTTCTTCCTCAGCTTTTCTCACTCAGCATCATTGATTTGAGCCTTGGCCTCAGCTCTTCCTCTTGGAAGCTCAATCTCCTACGGCCCGCGTGCGTGTGTGATAATTTGGTTATCTGCTCACTTCTTGATGGATGTTTGGGTTGTTTCCAGGTTTCAGTTGTTACAGATCAAGCTGCCGTGAATGTCCACATATAGCCTATTGTTCCTTTCACAGAAATAGTGAGGACCCCAATGACTGTGTCCTCTGGAAGGGATATAGATACACTTCAAAGAAGCGGCCAAATATTCTCCCAAATGGTCCAATCATGGTACATTTCCAACAGCAGCATGTACAAGTTCCAGCCCCAAACCCACACCCCTGACACTAGGGGCCAGCTTTTCAGAGTTTTGTGTGTGTCACTTGTCCTTACCAACTGTGTCACTCAACAGCGTCCCTCATTCTTACTGCCATCTGTACATCATTGTTAATGACAAGTCTGTTTGAATCTTTCACCCTTTTTAAATTATTATTATTATTATTTTTGAGACAAGGTCTCGCTCCGTCACCCAGTGTCAGCCCAGTGGCACCATCACACCTCACTCCAGCCTCCCCTTCTGGCCTGAGAACCCCCGTGGGCCTCTCAGACTGTGTGTGGGGATCATAGGCCTGAGCCGCTGCCGCTGGCCTACAGGTGTTTTGTGTTTTAATTATCAAGTTGCAAGAGTAATTTAGAAATGTAGGTATGAGTCCCTTATCAGCTGTGTCCTTTCTCCTAGTCTTTAGATTGAAGATTAAAAGAATTTCAGTTTTGATGAAATACAACTTACTATTTAAAAAACATATGGTTGTGTTTTCAGTGTTATATCCAAAAACACTTTTGCTTAAAGGAATTCCACAGTTAATGTTTATATATGGTATGAGGTAGGAGTAAGGTTTCATCTTTTTTTTTTTTTTTTTTTGAGACACAGTGTCTCTCTGTTGCCCAGGCTAGAGTGTGGTGGCATCATAGCTCACAGCAATCTCCAACTCAAGCGATCCTTCTGCCTGAGCCTCCCAAGTAACTGAGACTATAGATAGCACCTGCCATTATGCCTGGCAAGTTTTTTTTTGTTTTTATAGAGATCAGGTCTCACTCTTGCTCAGGTTGGTCTCATACTCCTGATCTCAAGGGATCCTCCTGTCACAGCCTCTCAAAGTGCTGGGGTTGCAGGGGTGAGCCGTCATGCTCGGCCCCATTTTTAAAAATATATATATATTCAATCAATATGCTGCCTTGCTCTAGAACCATCTGTTCAAAAGAGTCTCCCTCTCCATGGAATCCCCTTTGCAGCTCTGTTGGGGATCGACTGACCATGGCAGAGTGAGTTCATTGCTGTACCTGCCACCTGCCACCGTTCTGCTGTACCTGTACCTGCCACCGTTTGTCCCTGGGTCTGTCCTTTCCCGACACCACACTCCCTGGGCCATTTCAGCCTTCTTGGTGACTCCTGGTATGAGGCAGTCCTGAGTCCTTGTACTGGTTCCTCTTTGTAACAGTGTCACAGCCCATTGTGATCCTAGAGCAGTAGCAGCTTTCCAAGGAAACGTGTCCTCAGTTTCACTTCACTTTGCATATTCTTTTCCACTAGCTTTGCCCTTTTGTGGGTTATGTCAGTAAAACTGATTTTCACTGAATCTTAGATTCTATCTACTTGGACACACTACTATTTTAAGTACTAATCAGAAAGAAAGAAACTTCTGATTGTAAGATGCATTCTGACATTAAAATGTTAAAAAATGTATGATTTATGTGTATTTGACTTAATAAAAAAATAATAAAAATAAAAAATGGATTTCACGTTTAATGAAAAACTGTAATAGAAAATTATAATAACAAGAGAAAATTCAACACGGTTGCCCTGTCCTCAGAGAGGTGGAAGATTTCCTTGACTTCAACTGGCTTTACCTTTGGGCAGCCAGGTGCACAGATACTTCTTGGTGCCGTCTTTCACTGTTTTATTTTCTTCTCTTTTCCTGTCCTTGGAGGGAACTTGATTTCCTTCAATGTTAACCAACTCACTGAGTGTATGTGAAAGGCCCAGCACATAGGTTCACAGACCCTGACCGCTCATTAGGGCTTCACATGTTGTGGCACCAATGGCTTTGACTTTGGGCCATCAGTCTTTACCGTGGTTTCTTCCTCGTTGGGGTAATCTGGTCATCACATGGGGGACTGACCAGCTGCACCGTTAACACCTGGGTAATGCTGTGAGGTGTCTGGAATCATGTATTTGCCGTGTAAATAGAACTGAAGCTGGCTGAGCACACTGTCTGCAGGGCGCTGGTCCCTGCGGTTTACCTGTGTGGTCTTATCCAATCTTTGCGATGCTCTTCTAAGGTAGGACTCTCAGACTCACCTGCTAGTGCCCAGGCTCAGAGAAGTGACTGTCCTTTAGGTGGTCTCGTGTGGTAGACTCGGCGTGGGGACCGGCATTGGGCTCCAGAGCCAGGTCCTCACTCACCCCAAGTCTGTGCCCTCCATCCCACTGCAGGTGCCCATGGAATCTGTGAGTCTAAGTTGGCAATGTCAGAAAACTCCATCCCCAGCATTGAAATTCTGATGAATGAAGCTTTAAAAATAAGCCATAATTTTAGACTTAAATATTTGGTTGCCAATCTGCTTCTTTTATTCATATGGAATAAAGTATAATTTTTTATTTCTTGATATTTTTTTTTTTATCTAAGCATAACGGGGTGAACATTCTAGAGCCTAAAAGACTCTGAAGTGTCACCCTGTTTGAGGGATTCTTTCCAGCACCCTGATTGATGATTGATGAGTAGCTTTTCCCCAGGTTTTCCTGCTCCCGGGTCTCTCCTGCTGTGGGCTTGTGCATCATGCACTCACAGTCACTGGCCACTAAAAGTCCACTCTCTCCTTTCTTCTTAAAGGGGTCAGGTCATCGTCTTTCTTATTAATTGAACATGCCTTTTCATTGTGACCCTTGGGGTCTGCTGGCGTGGGAGGGTCAGCTAATACCCAGAGATAGTGAACAGCACTCGGACTGCACCGTCACATGCAGACCAACCCACCCAGGGCCACTGCCCAGCCTTCCGGGCCCAGCTCTCACTCCCTCTACCACCTGCACCTCCCCCCAGGCCCAGCCCCAGACAGCTGGGGGCAGCTCTATGCCCCAGAGCCCACCAGCATTTTTCAAATCAGCCAATCCCAAGCCTGCCCCCTGCCTCCGGGACTTTCTAGGGAAGCCACAGTAAGGGCCCCGGCCCACTGCTGTTCATCCCCTCTGCCTCCTGGTGCACCATGGTTCTGCACCGTGCCCTGCCCCAGGCTTGGCACATGCCCCCCTCTCAGAAATTGAAACAAACTATCTTTTCAACAACTGTCATTTTCTGCCCTACTGACTTCACCATACCTAAACAATAATAAAACATTCATTTTAAGACACTTGTGGGCTCAGTGTCTGTAGCTCAAGTGGCTAAGGTGCCAGCCACATACACCAGAGCTGACGGGTTCAAATCCAGCCTGGACCCGCCCAACAACAATGACAACTACAACCAAAAAATAGCCAGGCGTTGTGGTGGGCGCCTGTAGTCCCAGCTACTTGGGAGGCTGAGGCAAGAGAATCACTTAAGCCCAAGAGTTTGGAGGTTGCTGTGAGCTGTGACATGGGCACTACCCAGGGGGACAGCTTGAGGCTCTGTTTCAAAGAATAAAAAATAAAATAAAATAAAAATTAAGACACTTGTGTAGTATTTCTTTCTCTATAAAGAGAATATAGAGATACTGATATACAAACTAGAACAATATATGTGCATTCTGAAAGGGGGAAACACGGGTTCCTCATAAGCTATTAAATTCAAATAGAAATGCTGAAAGCTGAAAACCATGTGACCCTGTACCTCTTGCTTCAAGATATTTGCCTGGAGAACAAAATGGCTCATCACTGCTTACGTGCTTATAAGGTAATATTTCTATACAAAATATCTACCGTTAGCAGGAAATAACTTATACATCCATGCCTCTGTTATAAGGAGTGCAAAATACAGGTCAGTTTTAAATGTGGGATAACATTATCCTTCAGAATCTTAAATTTCAAATTTGCTGAAAAATTTTTATCTGAAGTAGAACATTGCCCTGCACAGATGGTGGTGTACTATGAAAAAAAAATGTATCTACCCATCACGGTGTAGGGTGAAAGTGTCTTTTATAAAGCTAAGACAACGATCTTACATAAAACCTTCTCCACTGGATGGTTCCCATCATCCATCTGGTCAGCCAACATATAAAGGTAATTGTGAGTTCATAGATGTTTTATAAAAATGCTTAACCCACATGACATTGAACTTGAAGTAATTAAACGCAATGTTTCCTGTAGTACTGGTGAACGTGTGAGTCCGTGCAAGTGTGTGTACGTCAGAGACAGAGATGGTAACCTGGAATCTGAGGCTGTCACATACACCATATCCCGAGGCTTTTCAGGCTGAAGGCTAATTTTCAGTTCCTCTTCTAGGAAGAAATGATTTCCTGGAAAAGTGAAGTGAGCCTAAAACCCTGCCCTTATCGCACTGGTAGAAATGAATGTAACCCACCCCTACAATCATCCAGGATAGGTGGTACAGCTGCACAGCTTGGTACAGGTCACCGGACACACAGACAACATTTTTATTTTTATTTTTCTGTCGCCCAGGCCAGAGAGCCATGGCATCGTCACAGCTCACAACAACCTCAAACTCCTTGACTCAAGCAATCCTCTTGCCTCAGCCTCCTGAATACCTGGCACTATAGGCCCTCACCACGATGACTGGCTAGTTTTTCTATTTTTAATAGAGACGAGTCTCGCTTTTGCGCAGGCTAGTCTTGGACTCCTGAGCTCAAGTGATCCTCTCGCCTCAACCTCCCAAATGCTGGGTCTACAGCTGCTCACCACAACACTCAGCTAGTTTTTCTATTTTTAGTAGAGACGGGTCTTGCTCTTGCTCAGGCTGGTCTCCAAATCCTGAACTCAAGCAATTCACCCACCTCAGCCTCCCAGCGTTGCTAGGATCACAGGGATGAGCCCCAGGCTTATAGACTGTGAACGAGCTTGTAAGGAAAGACTAAACTTTGAAACACAAACCCTGAAGGGCGAGCGTGTGTCTCCACATGGATGAGGTCTGAAGATGCAAGCTCTGTACAGTCTTCACGAAGCTCCTCGTAACAAATTGCTTCATATCACTGGTTGACGCTACCTGGCCATGAGGAATCTGGTGCCAAAGAACATAAAACATGGGGAGAAAAGCCCTCTTGGGAATCTAGTTTATAAGGAGAAAGTTTCTCATGAGGGTGCTGTGGCAAACGCGGCCCGGGCATTATCTCCCCTCATCACTGCTCCAATCTAAGAAAGGCAGCTTTGGCTTTGGAGAGAGATGAATTAATTACTACTCTGAGCCCCGGGAATTAACCTGTTCAAGGTGATGCCGAACCATGATGAGTGAATTATCTTTTGGGGCTGAGTACCCTCTGGGCATGAAGTTCCTATGTTTACAGACAAATTTCACCCACTAATTACTGAGACGGGGTGAGGGGAAGGAGAGAGAGACCTGAAGATTCATAAAAAAGTGACTTGATTCAACTTTACAAAAATATAGCCCCAAACGATCAGTGTCCCTGTGAAAGGAGCCATCAGACTTCCCTGTGATCATTGGGAGCTCCGGGAATTTTACTACTTATCAGCATTAGGTTATTCCACTCGGGGAAGTGAGAATGTGTTCAGTTAAAGCTCCTGTTGTCAGCTTGCATGTCCAATATTCTAACCCCAGTGAGCAAATGGAACTCAGTGCTGAACTGAAAGCTGTCCCGGCCACCCCTCTCCTGACATGCAGGTCCCCTGACCCCTAGAGTACAACAGCCGTTTGAACCCACTGACACCTCCAAGTTCCTCAACTTTTCTTAGACAAAACTGTTGTAAATTAGTAATGAAGGGAAATTTCAGGTCTGAGCCGTTTCAAACTTTCCCTCTGATGAACAAGGACAACTTGAATGTTTGACCTTCAGATAAGTGAGTCTCTTTTCTAAAAATCTGTCAAGCCTACTTGATCCAGAAGAGAATCAATATCCTGAAGGTCTCTTTTCTCAAGAGGTTCCTGGGTGTGATGAGCAACCCGGGGCTTTACCCTTCACAGGAGGTGACAGAAGGTGACAGAAATCCATCGGCAGCCTTTTCTCCTGCCTGTTGGTTCACGGTCACATCTGCAGGTGCTACGCAGGTGCTGATATGATATTAGAGTAGTATCAGCCTGTTTGGGGGATTGTCTGGTAAAGAAGTTCAGTCCTGGCAAGTGCTGGGTCTCAGCAACAAGCTTCCAGTGGAATATGAGCTTTCCTGAGGACTTTTTCTTCTTTTTTCTTTCTTTGTTCTTCTTCTTCTTTTTTTTTTTTTTTTGTAGTTTTTGGCTGGGGCCAGGTTTGAACCCAACACCTCTGGTATATGGGGCCAGTGCCCTACTCCTTTGAGCCATAGGCACCGCCCAGGTTTTTTGTTTTCCTAAAAAGCTTTCCTATAAGTGCTGCGCTCTGTGCCAGGCCCGATGCTAAGCCCATAAAGCACCTCTGATCCTCACAGTGAAAGTCCCATTAGTCCCATTCACAGGATAAGCACAGACCACCTGGTGATTTGCCACAATTATGTGACCAGGGAGTGGCAGATGCAGAGGGTCTGGGTGGTGGGCCAAGTGCTGGGACACGTGTCACGCTGCTATAGAACCTCCCGGCATGCTGCCCACGGTTCATCTTTAAATGTACTAGAACTTAACTTCTGGGTGAAGAGCTCGGGCCTTGGAGCCAGGCTCTGGTGTGAATCTAGCCCAGCCGCTTCCGGTGGTGAAGCTCGGAAACAGGCTCGTCTTCCTTCATCTCTGTGTCTTACCTATTACAAAAATAAGTCAGCCTGTAGGGATTCTGGGACAATTAGGAAGGAAAAACACTAAGCACCAGGCAAAAGTTGCCAAACACCTGGCAAAAGAATTCTGAGGGCCTGCTCTTCAACCGTAAATAGATCGACTAAATATTAATAATAAGGCACAGAGGGCAGAAAACGTGGGCTAGAACAGGATATTGAAAGCCGTTCTACCCCCAAATAATCGAGTGCTGTCTGGTTTTCCAGTCCCAGTGGTCCCAATAAAATTCAGATGGCAGTGACAGTGTCTGCAGAGTCAGGGCATGGGTGCTGTGCGGGGGGAGGCTTAGTAGTGAGCTCACATCTCCTCCCCTGAGTCACTGTCAGTCTCTGGCTCCCCAGCATTGATCAGGTTCAACATGCCTTCCAAGGTATTTGCAGAGTAACGAACTATTTCTTTTTACTGATGGCAGAAATATTACGTTTCACCTCGGTGGGCCCATGGAAAGGAAGGCCGCCCGGGAGCTCCCTGAGCTCAGCCTCTCTGTCCATCCCCCTTCCTGAACAGCAGTGGCCTCCGCTCAGCGGTCTTGATTCCCGTTTTTTTTATATACATGAATATAAGGAGATGGCACCCATCAGTATTTCTGATATTTCTCTTTTCCCAAAATATACTCCCGAGGTGAGCTCTGATTTTGCTCTGAGGAGCAAATGAGTTATGTTTTGTTAATTTGAATTTGAATTTACTTGTGTCTTGTCCAAATGAACTGAAACTGAAAGGGTTTCCCTTTACTTGGGTCTTTCCTGGCCTTTCCTCCATCCTGACCTTCCATGCCTGAGCCCTGTCTTGTTCCACATGGACGTGAGCACCGTCACTTTAACCAGGGCCCTGAGTGGAACCTACTGCAAGGTTCTCTGGATCCTTCTATTCAATGCCTGGTGGTTCAGCGTGCCCCCAGCCATCCAGCCTGGCCACTGCTTCATGCTCTGTTTGTTTGTTTTCTATGCACGCCACCCCCCCACTTTCCACAGGGCTGGCATATTTCTTTTGTTTGCAATGAACACTTTGAATGGCGCCAGACACAAGGCACAGAATATGTATATTTGGAATGAGGTTTATGAATAACTCAGCTTGAAAAGGAGGAGTTGCCTCCGGAGGCAACTCCAGAATTGTGGGGGTTTTGAATGCTTCTGAATTTCCCTGGCCCAGGAAATCTGAAAAATTTGGGGGTATAAAAGAGGTTTATAACTTTTAAATTTGGCTGATAAGGATTGTAAAGCAAACAACCAGGCTATCATCTGATATTATTATGATTTCATAAAAGCATTTTAGAATCAATGCCAAGAAATTATCATATTCCTTTCTTTAAAAGGTATTAGACACTCGGCAGGGCCACTTACTGGCTGGCTGTCTCCCCACACCTGAGTCTTGTCCTCCCTGCAGAGTGAGGGGACAATCACTCTGTGACCTGGTCACCCCTGGGTCCTTTTCCTTCCTGCAGAGTGAGGGGGAGAATCTCTTCTGTGACCCGGTCACATCTGCAAGTTGGGTTCTCTCAAAATCACTGAGGCAGGTGGGGAATTTGCAGGTGGAGTTGGAGGTCGAGGGGGGAGGGGAGGCGGATGTGGTGGGGACGGATGTCACCAAGGTCATGCAGACATTGGGGAACTGTGGGGTGGGATTGCCGTGAGGAGCCGTGTGGCTGCTGTCCCCATGGCTTTCTTAGTTACACTATTATTATTATTATTATTATTAAATCATAGTTGTGTACATTAATGCAATCATGGGGCACCATACCCTGGTTTTATAGACCATTTGACACATTTTCATCACACTCGTTAACATAGCCTTCCTGGCATTTTCTTAGTTATTGTGTTAAGACATTTACATTCCACATTTACTAAGTTTCACATGTACCCTTTAAGATGCACCACAGGTGTAATCCCACTAATCACCCTCCCTCCGCCCATCCTCCCCCCTCCCTCTCCTCCCTCTCCCCCTTCCCCCTATTCTTAGGTTATAACTAGAATAGTTATATACCATAAAGCCATAAAATTAGTTTCATAGTAAGGCTGAGTACATTGGATACTTTTTTTTCCATTCTTGAGATACTTAAGAAGAGTATGTTCCAGCTCCATCCATGTGAACATGAACATGAAGTCTCCGTCTTTCTTTAAGGTCTTAGTTACTTTATTAGTCACTTCTGTCCCTTTGATGTCTGTGTCCAGACCTGTCACCCCACCCCACAGGCACCCATGTTCATGTGTATTCTGTTTTCCCTCTGAACCCTACAAACCAACTCTCTTACCCTGAATTCTGGAAAAAGACCCTGAGCCAAGGATTGGGTTTACACAGTCTGCTCAGGAGATGGCCCTGGGACACGTGAGCAGGCAGTGGGAGAGTGGGACAGCTGCTGAGGGAGCTGAAGAGGGGCCATTAGTGCCCCAGTCCCACACGAGCAACCATGGTGTGTCCAATGGGGAAGCAGCCACACACCTCAGGGATGCCTTGCGGGGAACAGGCGGTCACGTGCTCACCAGACCACTGTGCGTGGGGCCGAGTGAAGGACGAGGCTGCCCTGACCCTAGCAGAGGCTGCTGGTGTTCCACATGGAGAGGACTTGAATGGCATGTGCCAGGAACACCACTCTCACACGTCAAGTCCTTGATGGCGTCACTAGTCACTAATCCCCTCGGTCCTTCCAGGCAGCCAATGCTGCTTTTGGTTCAATACTTTTTGTTTGAGCTTTTTCCACGTAGTATTCCTCATCTTATTAGCTTTCAATCCCAAGGTCAGGGAGCCAATGAGGGGACTCTGTCAGCTGCCAAGAGTGCCCATTCAAGTCGCACACCTGGACCTAGGAACAGCCCGAGACAGGCTCCAGGATCTGCTGGACACACTGAAAGACCAGCCTGAGCTAAAGCCCCACTGACCTGACTCGGGGCCACCGCGATGTTTTATGTCTCCTGGAATTAGTGTCAGATTGGAGCCAGAGCCCGCAATCTCTGAAAAGCTTGAGTATTTCTTCTTCCCAGCACATGGTCACCCTTGGGGAAGCCTGGGACAGGTGGCAGTACATGTTTCTGGTGGTGTGCTGTGACCCTGCATCCCCAGCACAGGAAGGTTCTGGGACTATGAGCCCAGGTTCTGTGGCTTCTATCCCATAAGGTGCCAGTGTTTGAACATTAGCAGCCTGCATGTCCGTGAAAGAAACTGCCTGATCACATTGTCTCCTTCCCAACTCTCACCAAGTCTGCTCATGACCCTGCCAGGGAAGCACCCAGATCTGAACTGCAGAGAAGGCTCATCTGGCTGTGCACCTGCGCGTGTGGGCATGAAAATATTCTGCCCAGAGAGGAGGAAAATGGAGCAAAAACTAGGCATAGTTTGTGTAAGAAAGCTGCGTGTGGTCATTAAGAAAATGAGATGGTGTTTCTGAGGAAAATTAAAATCAGGAAAAAGAAACACTCAGTTCTCATAGAGCCGGGAGAATTGGAAATGGCACTCAGGCACCAAAGGAACAAATGAGAGACTGCAGCACCAAGGGCTATAACTTGGAAGCATAATGTTCCATGGGGAGCCCAGCGGCGGCTGAAGCGTGAGACCCACACAGCAATCCCGCTTTAGTTTAATGTGTTCTGTGCCCGCCAGTGAAAGTTCTATTTGTAAGGCAAAGCCTCGCCTGACCTCTGGGAAGCCATCTAAACCTCTCTGTCCCCCAATTTCTCCATGTGCCACAGTTAGAAAATTGCCTTAGCCCCCACACGCCGTGTAGGCGAGAGTCCCCCTGTTTTTCTAGACATTGTTAGCAGATAGCCAGGCTCTCCGGGTGGATGGCTGTGGTTTCAACGCTATAGACACTGCGGGCACGGCAGTAATCACACTCGGTGATGAAGTCAGCCTGACTTCAGCCGCCTCTGGGCCCAGAAGTCCACAGAGCAGTTGTAGGCTGTTCACAGACAGAGCCACATACCAGCTTGTCACTTTTCCATTTTCCAGTTTTCTACAGGCTTTCACTGACAATATGTCCTCTTGACCTGTCATCCAACATGACTCAAAATAATTTGGCATCATTTTATTTAAAAGATGAGTGTCCCATACTTGTCTCCTGCCAATTATAGTATCCAAGGCTGGTGTGTCAGGTTGAGCTTCCTCATCCATGGGAGTGTGACCGGGGCTTTCAGCATCAGGGCAGGAGCTGCAGGGACAGATGTGTGTCAGGACATCATGCCAGGAGACAAAATTAGTTACACACTCTGGGATGGGCATTGGGAGAACTGGGATGCAGCGACACACTTGGTGAGGCTGAGGCTGGGGACAGACAGGGGAACTGGCCGTCCTGTAACCTACAGCCACAAGAGCCCAGCAACACTGAGGGGAGCAGTGTCTGCTCCCTAAGAAATAAACATCTCTTGGTTACAGCCAGAGTTGATCTTTCCCCGGGAAAATTAGTTTCTGGGGAAAAGAAGGGAAGAAATGAGCATGACAATTGCTAACACAATGGGAAACTTTTTGTTCTAGACCCAGTGGTGTCATCGTCCTGATTGTAGGAGCAAAAGGGACAGATGCTCACCTGTTTGTGGAGCCATCTAGGAAATGTTGTCACGGGAGCTGTGAGAGGAAGCACCAGACGTGAAGTGTCACGTCTCCCAGAGGCTGAGGGTTTGCGGGAGAAACGTACAATGCATCTGAGAATTTGCAGGTTAGCAAGACCCTCCCTATTTTCTAAAAGTCATTTTGGTGTAAAATGAAACAAAGAGGCAGCAAAACACACAGAAGGAAAGTGTGGACTGATGAACCACTTGGTCGAGCAGCCTCAGTCAGGGGACAGACTTGGTCACTGTGCCGAGCTGCTGTCCCGTGTTCCGGTTGCCCCACACAATTCCTCCTTTCCCCTGACAGCAGCCACCATCCTGACTTACAAACAATTACACTCTGTGGTTTTGCTTTTTATAAAGCAAAAACTGCATCTTGAGACACTCTTGTTTGAACTGCCACCCCACGCCTTTTTTAAAAGTAAGTTGGACATTTCTCAACGTCTCCTCTGATCTGCCTCTCCCCTCCTTCCCTTCCTTTCCTTACAGATTATTTCTTGAAAATCCTGGGACTGTTTGACCCGTGCAGACCCTCTGAGTCTGGGTGTGATGTGTTTGTGTTCAGGGAGCACCTTCTCTGCTGTGTTCCCTGCAAATCGGCAGATGGGTGTGCAAACTGGGTGAGGCACCAGGTCCGCCACTGGCCAGGTGGTAGATGCCCACATGCTCACTCGTGAGAAGCGAGACAATGTCTGGGTGTGTCTCCTTCTGTGATGTCAGCAGCTGTGGACGTGCAGGTCCTAGCCCAGCACGCATTGGTTCATTGGGAGGTGTAAGATAGTGATGTTCTAATGTCATCACTTGCTTTTTACTTGTTAATTGGAGAAATTTAATAAAAAGGTAGTTTCCTGGAGGTAGCCTTTGATTACCCAGTAGGTACCCTGGTAGAGTGAATGCTCGGCCCCTTCTGCACACAACTAGCTCTTCACACAGCGAGCAGCTTCCCTCTCATCCCCTAGAGACGGCCAGGTGGGTGTGTGTGCCGCCCCACGCACCTGGGGACGGGGGGGGGGGGGAGGACGCTGGGCAGGGAGAAACAGCTGGACGTAACAACAGAGTTTCAAAACAGGTGATTCTCAGCTTTTTAGGAAAAGAAAAAAGTTATGGTAAAATAAGTTACCAAAAATGAAAAAAACAACCAGTCAGACATGGAGCCTCTTCACATTCTTATAAAGCGGCACAGTGTTGACGCTGTCATCGTAGAATGACAGACTGACCAGAGAGGGGACTTTCAGACATAATCTACCGAGAACCAAGAACGAGCTTTTGGATTTGGAAGACTTTGCTGAGAATGTCTTCTTCTTGTGGATGATGGTTTGAGACAGCGTATGATTCAATGTGTTATTAGTACATATAAACACAAACTGATATGAGCACGTGAGCATAAGGAGACCCTTCCGTTTTTGCCCACTATTATGGGCAAAATTTACTCAGCATTTACTCTGTTCATCTTTAAATTTTTTTGGAACAATTATAATTCAGCCCTTTGAAATAATGGAATTTATAGGTAAGTCATCAGCCAGGATGCTACACACGCGAGGTTAAATGCTAAGGGGTCTCTGAGTGAAACCCGGAGAGAAGACTGCATTTAACTTACAAGCCTTTGCAATGCCAGCTGGCGGGGAGATAGTCCGTACCACTATTTCCACTTTCAGGGAGCGTAGGAGACAGGGTAAAACCACTCAGGAGATTTAAAAAAATAAAATGCACAACATATGAAGGAGCATCTATTTGGCAAATGATGAAATGCCCAGACCATCAGACTAGACCCTAAAGAGCTTCAAATGACTCACAGCACCCTAGAGGGATGGAAACTGGGGCTGCTGGAACCGTAACAATACAGCACGTCTAACTAACCATTGGTAAGCTGGAGAGCTACAGCGGTGAAGGGCCTCCAGTGCAGATGGGGAATTTATGAACGGTTCCTTCATAAACCCAAGCCTGTGGGGGATGCGGAACAATCCATTATGACGCCACAAGGCAGTGCTTAGGGATCAGAGGCCTGGCATATTTCAGAAAGCGCCAGCCAGTGCGCTGACATGGACATGGCTCACTGTGCTGGGTGGAAGAACTGGCAAGCCAAAATAAACCGTAGTGTTTTCCTAAATGCAGTTTCTAGAATGAGATTATGCTCCTTAGATTGCTTCTGATGTCTTCTGGGAAATCAGCTAGCTGATGGAAAAGGGAACCTAAACAAACACTTTCAGACTGCAGGAAAGTAAAGAAGAAATTTGCCTCTGCAGTAGAGTTGTTTTGGCCTTAGTGCGTATGAGCATGCAGATCCAAATGTCTGAGCACACACATCCTGATGTCGGCGTTGTTGCTGGGTATGTCACGCTTTCCTGGTGACAAATATGTTCCACATATTTTCATTTTAATTAAGACAAAATATAGGTACCTTGGGGGGAGGGGGTTGCATTTCTTCCTGACGTTGGCCTCTGTATTTTTGGTTAGCTAATTCCATAGTGGGATTTTAAAGAAATGCTGCCTGACTTAAAAAAAAAAAGAAAAAAAGAAAGAAAAAGTGCTAATTACATGTTTAGGCATTTCCGTGATGACTTGAGATTGCATAGTTTTTGAAATAAGGCATCACACATCATCTGTTCTTTGGGTTGTACACTCAGTTTTTAGAGTAAGAAAACCAATTACATATGTAAAGATATTTAAAATATTTTACACAGCTGTTCTGTATGTAATGGACGCTGAAATCTTTATTTTCGTTTTAAAGCATCATGGTAGGTGCTATGCACTGCGTAAGCGTGTAAGTGATTTCTTGATCGTGTAACCACAGCGGAGTCTCTCACCACCAGATGTGCAGGAGGGAGACAGTCCGGAGGGCGGATGGCACCTTGCCACACATCGGGCCCCACATTAACCAACTGCAGCAACCCTGTGTAAACTGAATCCTTCAACCTCTGTTATGGGGGGTTGTAAGGGTTTTTTCCCACGTGATTGAGCTGCCAGGGGAGGTCCCGGGACGGGTCCTGGCTGGCCCTGGGCTCTGCCTGTGCTCTGGCCCCTCCTGGGCTCTGGGCGCTGCTGTGCTGTTTCTTACCTCTGCGTGGGATGAGGGGGTGGCACACTTGCTGAGTGTTTTTAATGGTTGCAATCAATCCCAAAGAGAGACATTCTTGACATTTTAACCTCAGATATCCCCGTTGAATTGACTGTTCCTGCTCGGGTCACTTCCCCTTCTGAGCCAGAGAACGGGGCACCCCGCAGCCAGAAGCAGGGCCACGTCCACCTGCGCGCTGGGTGGGTGAGTGTGGGCGTCAGGTCGGCCCTGAGTTTCTTACCTTTCTTACCTTTTCACTCGTTTTTTGATAAGATGTTCAAAAAGCTAAGGAGTTCCCTTCAAGGTAGGAGGAGGCTATTGGTTGGAAACAGTGACAGAGCCAGTTTCATACCCAAACCACCCACCAATGACAACTGGTACTGCGATTACACCCCAGCAAGCCTTCCAATCAGAGCTGACCCCTGGCTGAATGTCAGCCAATCAGGGAGGGACAGGTGTGCTTCTGGGAGCCAATCAGGGCAGGGTTCCCGGACCCACCCCTGCAGAGCTCTGTCCCCGCGAGCTACCTGCACCCTCACTCTACAGGCTGCAGGAAGTGGCGACCAGCTGCCATCATGGGGCGCTGCCTGGAGGCCCCAGACCTCCGACTCAGGGGAGTCTCCACCCACTTGTCCCCCCAGGAAGTAGGCGTCAGGATGTGGAGTTAGGGCCTGTCCCTCAGGGGCATCCCCCAGGACAGAGAGTGCGGTGCACCGTGCTGTTCCCCCAGCTCCTGTTCTACCGGGGGCATGGCCGTGCTCTCTGGGGGCCTCTGGGGGCAGCCCCGCTGGGACCACAGGGATGTGCTGAGGTCCCCAGGCCCAAGGGAATGGATCCGAGGGGAGGTGAGAAGCTCAGTGACAGCCGAATGACCGTCATTGTGGACACACAGGCTGTGGGGGCCCCTCCCGCTCCAGTGAGGGCTGGTCTGTGGGCCAGGAGCAGAGGGCAGGGGCGGCTGTGAGCTCTGAGACCAGGTGGGAGGGGCTGCGTGTACCCAGCCTGCGAGCTGCCCCTCCAGCCCTGGCTCTCTGCCTCCCTTCCTCCCTGTCCTCTCTGTAAGTCTGCTCCTCTCTCTCACGCTGACTCTCCCCCCCTTCCTTCCACTTCCTTCTGGACGGCTCTCTCTCCTTCCCTCACGCACTCTCTCCCTCTCTCCTTCCCTCACGCCCTCCCCTCCTCTCTGCCTCTGTTTCTCCACCCCCCCCATCTCTCTCTCTCTCCTAACTTGCCCCTGGGAGCGTCCCCTGTGTGTCCAGAGGTCCCAGGCAGAGGCCCCATGGCAGGCTGCCCTCCACCTCCTACCAGCCTCTGCCTTTCTGCCATGGAGGTCACTCCTGTGCCCCCCTTTCTTGAGCCATATGCTTTGTGTTTTTGAGACCAACTATTTGTAGAAGATGATCTTGGGGATGAGAAGCTGTCACCCAGATGTGGTGATGCAGCTGCTGCTGAGACATGCCATTTAGGAGGCTGCTGTCCACTGCACAGCTCTGTGAGGGGGCTGGTGCGGGGAGGAGGCTGCTCTGGTGAGGATGAGGAGGGCACAGCCTGGCCAGGAGAGGAGGCCTGAGTTACAGCCTCTGTCCAGGCAGAGAAAGCCTGGCCACTCTGTGATGGGAATAAACGTGCAGCAGTCAGTGTTTTGAAGAAGCGCCCTCCCCGGGAACAGAATGACTGTCAGGCTGGAAGATTGGTGTTAAATAAGCATGGAAAACCCATTAGGAGAGTGACGCTAATGGGCGACAGATAGCCATCCAGCGCTGTGCAGGGATGGCTTTTCACAGGAGGAGGGAGAGTAAACATTCCCGGGCACGCCTGCGCCCTGCTGTCGACTGTGCAGATGGGGGTGCTCAGCTCCACTCCCGGGGAGACGCGACCACGCTGCTCAGTGGAATGCTCTTGAGAGGGACACTGAAGGGCACAGACACATGGCCCCCAGCCAAGTGTAAAAGAGGGGAGTGAGTGGGGTGCAGAAAGCAGGTGCTCTGTCTGTGGGGTCTGTGAGCAGGAGGCAGGAGGCCTAGCAAAGGTCAGTGTCCCTGTCTGGAATAGGACAGCAGTCCTGTGGCCAGGCACAGACCAGGCAAATCAGTAGCAGGAAGAAAGGGAGAGAGAGAGGGAGAAAGAGAGGGAAGATAAAGAGAATACCTCTGTCCTTCTCTGTCCCCCGTAGCCGCCGGTCCTTCTCTCCAGCTAACTCAGACAATGGTGGCCTCAGAGCAAGAGCTACACCAAGTTCAAACCGTCTGCCTACTATGCCAAGTAATATTCACATCAACATCTGGAAGGAGAGAGGAGGAGGGAAATGCTCAGAGTGTGGGGAAATGACCCGGGATGGTGAGGATTGCAGAGGAATTTCCCTTTTGGGGGTTCTGGTTAGAATCACAGAAATCGGAGAGTTTATTGCACTCCGGATCTTCATACAGATAGAAAAAACTAAGCTCCCGTGTAACTAACCATCTGTCTTTCTGATTCGCAGGGATTTGCCCCAGAAAGTGCAGATGAGCCTCACAGGAGGGTAGAAGAACACTGTACCACTAGGAAAACAAAATTGCAGGGGGCTGAGAGGCTGCAGAGAAAGCAGGAGCAAGGTGGGGAGGACCCCAGTGACATCCCAAAGCACCTGACAGGGAGGGCACAGGTGCGTGGGAGCCTGGGCTCAGAGTCCAGCGGCCTCTCTCATTCAGGTTTCAATTCCCCTCGAAAGAACATAACGAGTATTTAGAAACACGAAACCAGTTCCTGGTTGATATTTACAAAACAAGTTTCATCTTGGCAGAGATTGCTGTGAAAGTCTGGAATAATCTACCGTTGTAGAAGGTGGACAAGTAGAGAGGGGCTTCGTGTCACAACCTCAGAGATCCACAGGGTCCCATCCCTCCCAGGGAGGGGCCAGAGGACAGGAGAAAGAGGGAGCGTCTAGTGGACCCTCCGGGTGGAAGAGTGCATGTGTCCTGCCCACCTACAGGTTTTGGGGGCAGAACTTGGCCTCCTTGGGGAGACTGGGGAGAAGCTGGAGTCCAGAATGACAGACCCTGAGGTTTTACAAACACCTAGCTCATGAGCACACAGGGGGCTGCAGCATGCCACCCCTCCAGGCATCCTCACCCATCAGGAGGCAGGAGCTGTCTTCCTCCCATTCCACAGATGAGGAAACTACACAGAGATCCCATTAGCACGAGGATGAGTTGCCAAGACCACCCCTCAGGGCCTTCTGGGGGCTCCCCAGGTCCTGGCTGAATGCAAGGCAGCCGGGACCCACCTTTCCCAGGCTGGGGCTATGCTGACTTCAGCCAGCAATGCTTCACTCCACAGGCAACTTTCTGATTAAAAGGCGATCAATTAAAATAAATCCCTTCATTTCATCCCCAAGTGCCACCATGCAGGCAGCATCTCGGGGCTGGCTTTCCGACATTCAGAGAAGCTGTGGAATTACACAGCAATAAATAATAAAGTGCTAAGATTAAAATCTCTCACCCTTATTCCCAAATTGATTTTAAAAATAATGAGGGTTATTATTTATATACGATTGGGCAAAAACGTAAAGTTCATTAAAATGCCTGAGTCTCTGATTTATTTTTTAACTGAATTTTCAAATGTTTGAAAATAGTCTCTGTTGTCCAGCCCTGTGGATGTGGGCAGGGCACACATTTTAAGCCACATGCAGTTGCTTTGATCTCAGTCTAACTTCATGGCCACAGAGCTTGTTTCACGTATCCCTGAGTGATTGGTGTGGATAGTTGGTAACAGCCAGCTCCTGTCCACCACTCCTGCCTAATGAACTCAGAATAAATATTGCATGACGAGGTTCAACTCTGATATTTTTCCAACCTCCTGGATGCTGGGACAGATTGGCAGTTAATTTCTTGAGCGACCATCCCGTGTCTGAACACGCAGCCTCTTTCCATCCTCAGAGAGGCTCCAGCTGGTGTGGGGTCCACTAGCCCCCCAGAATGCTCAGGGCTGCTCACAGTTTCCCTGAAACTATGTGTGGGGCCACGGGAAGGTGTCGGGACAGAGCTGCT
>CAUYPK010040797.1:0-46502 GCA_963574355.1 Loris lydekkerianus | reverse complement strand
TATACAAAATCTCCCTAAAAAGAAAAGCCCAGGACCAGATGGCTTTATGTCAGAATTCTACCAAACCTTTAAAGAACTAGTACCTATATTACTAAACCTCTTCCAAAATATAGAAAAAGAAGGAATATTACCCAACACATTCTACAAAGCAAACTTTCACCTTGATCCCTAAACCAAGGAAAGACCCAACAAGAAAAGAAAATTATAGACCAATATCACTAATGCGTATTGATGCAAAAATACTCAATAAGATCCTAACAAACAGAATTCAATAACACATCAAAAAAAATTATACACGATGACCAAGTGGGATTTATTCCAGGGTCTCAAGGCTGGTTCTATATACGTAAATCTATAAATGTAATTCAGCACAAAAACAAACTAAAAAATAAAGACCATATGATTCTCTCAATTGATGCAGAAAAAGCTTTTGATAATATCCAGCATCTCTTCATGATCAGAACACTTAAGAAAATTGGTATAGAAGGAACATTTATTAAACTAATAGAGGCCATCTACAGCAAACCCACAGACAATATTATATTGAATGGATTTAAATTGAAATCATTTCCACTCAGATCAGGAACCAGACAAGGTTTCCCATTGTCTCCATTGCTCTTTAACATTGTAGTGGAAGTTTTAGCCATTGCAATTAGGGAAGAAAAGGCAATCAAGGGTATCCACATAGGGTCAGAAGAGATCAAACTTTCACTCTTCGCAGATGATATGATAATATACCTGGAAAACACTAGGGATTCTACTATGAAACTTTTAGAAGTGATCAAGGAATACAGCAATGTTTCAGGCTACAAAATCAACACTCATAAATCTGTAGCCTTTATATATACCAACAATAGCCAAGCTGAAAAAACAGTCAAGGACTCTATTCCTTTCACAGTAGTGCCAAAGAAGATGAAATATTTGGAAGTTTATCTAACAAAGGACATGAAAGATATCTATAAAGAAAACTATGAAACTTTAAGAAAAGAAATAGCTATTAACAAATTGAAAAAACATACCATGCTCATGGCTGGGAAGAATCAACATCGTTCAAATGTCTATACTACCCAAAGCAATATATCATTTTAATGCAAGTACTATCAAAGCTCTATTGTCACATTTTAAAGATCTTGAAAGAATAGTACTTCATTTTATATGGAATCAGAAATAACATCAAACAGCCAAAACATTACTCAGAAATAAAAACACAGCAGGAGGAATCGTGCTACCAGACCTGAGACTGTACTATAAATCGATAGTGATCAAAACAGCATGGTACCAGCACAAAAACAGAGAAGTGGATGTCTGGAACAGAATAGAAAACCAAGAGATGAATCCAGCTACTTACCATTATTTGATCTTTGACAAGCCAATTAAAAACAGTCAGTGGGGAAAAGATTCCCTATTTAACAAATGATTCTGGGAGAACTGGCTGGAGATCTGTAAAAGACTGAAACTGGACCCACACCTTTCACCATTAACTAAGATAGATTCTCACTGGATAAAATATTTGAACTTAAGACATGAAACTATAAAAATACTTGAAGAAAGTGCAGGGAAAACTCTTGAAGGAATCGGCCTGGGTGAATATTTTATGAGGAGGACTTCCCAGGCAATTGAAGCAGTATCAAAAATACATTATTGGGATCTGATCAAACTAAAAAGCTTCTCCATAGCCAAGAACATAGTAAGTAAAGCAAGTAGACGGCTCTCAGAATAGGAGAAAAAAATTGCAGGTTACACCTCCATTAAAGGTCTAATAATTAGAATCCACAGAGAACTTAAACATGTTAGCAAGAAAACAACATGTGATCCCATCTCAGGGTGGGCAAAGGAGTTGAAGAGAAACTTCTCTAAAGAAGACAGAAGCACAATCTATAGACACACGAAAAAAAGCTCATCATCCTTTATCATCAGAGAAATGCAAATCAAAACTACTTTGAGATATCACCTAACCCCAGTAAGAGTAGCCCACATAACAAAATTTCAAAACCAAAGATGTTGGTGTGGATGTGGAGAAAAGGGCACACTTCTACACTGCTGGTGGGAATGCACACTAATACGTTCCTTTTGGAAGGATGTTTGGAGAATACTTAGAGACCTAAAAATAGACCTGCCATTCGATCCTATAATTCCTCTAGTAGATATATACCCAGAAGACCAAAAATCACAATATAAAAAAGACATCTGTACCAAAATGTTTATGGCAGCCCAATTCATAATTGCTAAGTCATGGAAGAAGCCCAAGTGCCCTTCAACCCACGAATGGACTAGCAAATTGTGGTACATGTATACCATGGGATATTATGCAGCCTTAAAGAAAGATGGAGTCTTTCCCTCTTTCATGTTTACATGGATGGAGCTGGAGCATATTCTTCTTAGCAAAGTATCTCAGGAATGGAAGAAAACATATCCAATGTACTCAGCCTTACTATGAAGCTAATTTATAGCTTTCATATGAAGGCTATAACCAAACTATAGCATGAGAATATGGGGAAAGGGCCAAGGTCAGGAAAGTGATGGGAAAAGTCAGTGTGGAGGGATGGTAATGGGTGGAGCCACACCTAAGGTGCATCTTAGTATGGGTGCAGGCGAAACCTACTAAATGCAAAATACAAATGTTTATATACAATAAGTAAGAAAATGCCATAAAGGCTATGTCGAACAGTTTGATGAGAATATTTCAGATTGTATATGAAACCAGCACATTGTACCCCTTGATTGTACAAATGTACACAGCTATGATTTCACCATAATAAATAAATAATAACTGAGTGTTGTGGCAGATGCCTGTAGTCCCAGCTACTTGGGAGGCAGAGGCAAGAGAACCTCTTAAGCCTAAAAGTATGAGGTTGCTGTGAGCTGTGACAGTACAGCACTCTACCCAGGAGATAGCTTGAGATTCTGTCTCAAAAACAAAAAGCAAAAAGAAAAAATAAATAAAATACTATAATGATGTCACTTACATCTTTTGAATGAAGGTTTAAAAACAAAACTTTTAAAGGAGAATAATAACTTCAATATTTTGTAATGTGACATATAATATAAAACTATAAATGGTGACATCAGAAATTCAAAATATGTGTGTGGGTGAATAGTAGAATAAAATACAGGGTTTTTTTTCATAAAAGATAAGTTGTATCAGTTTAAAATAACTTGTATTAAATAGGTGATGTATTTTGTAAGCCTTATGGTAATTACAAAGCCAAAATGTAGACTAGAACACAAAATCAAAAGGCAAACAATTAAAATATGCCACTAGAGGAAATTACTTAATGACACAGAAACATAGAAAAGGAGGGAAATGGAATAAAGTATCTATAAAAGAAGTAGAAAAGCAATTAACCATGTTGGTATTAAGTACTTACCTATCAATAATTACCTTAAATGTGAATGGGTTAAATTTTTCAATCAAAAGACATAGAATGATTGAATTGATAAATGATCATAAAAGATTATTATGAACAATTTTACAGTAAAAAATTGGAAAAACCATAAATGAAATTATGGGAAACTTAAATCTTCTGTATAGCAAAGGAAATAAAAGAATGGAAAGGTAAATATATAGAATGGGAGATCAAATTTGCACACTCTACATGTAATAAGGAATTAATATCTAAAATATTTAAGAAACTCAAAACCAATTCACTAGTTAGAAAACAACTCAATGAGAATATGGCAAAGTATATGAATAGGCATTTCTCAAACAAAGACAGAAATGTTCAACAGCTATTTGAAAATATGCTCAATATTATTAATCATCAGAAATGCACTTTTAAAACCCAAATTGATAATAACTCACATTTGTTAGAGTGGCTGTTACCAAAAAAGTAAAAGATACAAGTTTTGTCAAGAATATAGAGGAATAGAAATCTTACACATGATTTATTAGAATGTAAATTAGTATGTTCATTATGGAAACTGATGTGAAGGTTTCTTAAAACAATAAAAAGGAAATCACCATATAATCTGGCAATCTCACTACTGAGTGTGTATTAAAAGTAAATGAAATCAGTTTGTTGAAGCAGTATCTGTATTCTCACGTTCTCTGCAGACTTATTTATAATAGCCAAGTCATGTAATCAACCAAAATGTTCTTCAATAAATGAAAGAATAAATACAATATGTTACATGGGAACGCTAAAGAAAGCATCTTTATTGTGGTAACATGATTAAATTGGAGGATATTAGATTAAATAAAATAAGCCAGAATACTCAAGTTTCTCTTCAGATTGTGTAACTCTTTCTCCATTTATTAACCAAATAAGCCGGAAAGACAAATATCACATGATCTCACTCATATGTGAAATCTATGGGTTCTTATAGAAATAGGGAGAAAAATGGTGGTTGCCAGGGGCTAGGGCAGTTAAGGGTGGTGTTTAGGCAAATTTTGGTCAGAGGATACAAAGTTTCCTTTAGGAGGAATGAATTCTATAGATCTATTGTACAACATGGCAGCCATAGTGAATAATAAAATATTGTATTCTTGAAAAATGTCCTCACCACAAAAATGACAACCAGGTAAGGTAATGTATATGTTGAATAGCCAGATTTAGTCATTCCACTATATATAGAGTATATTTCAAAATATCAAGTTGGATATGATAAATACATAAAATTTTATCTGTCAATTAAAAAAATAAGCAATAAAAACAAATCTCACATGTTCTGAGTTTCTGATAGTTCTCTTCTTGCTTTTTACAGTTCTATATCCTAGCTGCTTAACTGTACTAATATAAAACATCCTTTGTACTTCAAAAATGTCTTATTTTTCTTAGCCTAGTGCAAGTTAACTTCTGTTACTTGAAACCTAAAATGCCCTAGCTAAAAGAATTTAGTATAATGGAATTTAAAACAAAAGTGTGACTAGGGAAAAAAAAAAAAAAAAAAAGCAAACTATAATAAAATATTCAGATCTACCTTTCACATAAACATCTGTAATAATCAAAGGAAAGAAAAGAGGTTGAAAACTTATGAAGTGTATCAGAGAAAACCACCAGTGGAATCAGGTATTTTCTTGAGTACCTTCTGCCTGGAAATAAAGGAAAAATTATCTACATATGAATTGTATCCAATACACCCAATTTAGGTAAAATTAAGGATGAGTTGTTTATTTGGCAATAATTTTTAATAATGAAATTTTAATATTGGAATGTAGATCAGGATGCTGTGAGTGATGGGGCATGTGAAATACATTTTTCTTTGTTACAGTATTTGTCTAGAAAACTCAGGATTCTGATTGGCATTTACTAATTAAAAGCTGTTTTTTGGATTAATAAATTTAACAAATGCTATGTATTTATCTGCTTTCAAGAGATTTTTTTTTTTTTTTTTAATGTTTGGTCAAGCTGGCTAGTATCATCAGAGAGACATTAGGTTATTGCTCTAAATTGTAGCAGTTTATTAAAGAATATGAATTAAGAGATGTGAGAAAAAACAATTTTTAAAAGTTAATAAGAGCTGGCAGAAAAAAAAATGATCTCAGTGATCAAATACGTGATTACCAGATGCCAAAGGAAATTGTAATAACCCGGCTACAGTATTTTGTAGAACATTAAAAAAACAAATAAGAACTTTAGCAAAAATGTCTCTTTTAAAATGAATAATAAAATGCTAATAGTTAAAATATCAAGCAGTAGAGTTACATAGTTTCCTGTTAATTTCATTTCTTTGCAACAAACCAATTTATTGTTCAAGCTCTGCTACATAATGCATTTTGATCCAAGGATTATGAATTCTATGTCATGATGTAATGTATTTTGTTCTTTTTCCATTTTCTATTTATAAGAAAAGATGTAATATAGTTGGTTGATGTGACTTCATCAAAAAAAGAATTAAGTCAATATATTTTAGTATTAATGTTCATTGAATAGCTATAATGATATGTAATACTGGAATTTTTTTTAAATTAAAGTAAACGATAAGTCAGTGATGACAATAGTGGAATATGTTAATTTTATATGTTAAGAATAAATTTATGTTCCTAATTTTAAAACATTTGAGTCTTATAATATTATGATCATTATGTTATGATTATAGTTTATGGTTTATTATTATCCTCTGCATGCCTCTACGTGTAATCTGTTTTTATGTTGATTGTTATTATATTTAAACAACTTTTATAAAATGGATCCTGGTGCTTTTTATATTAAAAAGATTCATATTCTTAATTACTCACTGCTAAGTTAATTGAGGCATTTTAATGTTCCCTGGTTTGGAATTAAATTAAATTTAATGTCTACAAGGTGGCTAAAAAGTATCCAGCACTTGATTATACTACACGCTGTGCTCTGTTGCTTTCTTGCAATACCAAACACCAACCAATGATGCCATGAGAAAAGGCTGATATTCAGTTCCATGAAACACAGAGAAATCCTACAAGATACATGATTCAAAATTGATCTCATTCCTCTTCAAACCATAAAAAATTAAGAACATTAAAATCATATTTTAGGTGTGAGCATAGGTATAGTCCTAGGTGGTTGTCAACTTTGTGATTATTCCTCTCAAATAACTACAACCTGTTTCACTTTTGAAATTGCTATCCTTGATGTCACTGATATCCATTAAATTACTGTTATTTCAGAAATTTTTTGTTAAAATATACATTGCAGTTAGAACACGTAGAGTAAGGAACGCAGCCTAGGTAAGTCTATGGTTACATAAGCTGCTTATAAAAGCCAAGACCAGAACTTTGGGAAAATGGGTGTAAAACAGGTGAAGTTTACAATTAGAGAGATGCAAATTTCTAATGGTCCATGATGGTAGGGCTAGAGCCCTGGAGCGCTGTCCACCTAGAACTCTGTGCTCTCAGGAGCAGGGTGGAATGCCTAGGCCTGCGGTTCCCTAAGATTCCTTTTATTCCTATGATGATTATGTACTGGATGGTCATCTCAAAATATGTTGTTGCTTTCTTTATTATCTAGTTAACATAGATTTGAAAACACCAAGGAAGGTAGCTACTGTTGGTCACAGAGTTATGAAGAAATACAGGGAATAGGATAATCCAGTATTTTGAATATCTTTAATTTCACTGAAGCAAATCAAGGTCTTCCAAGTTGAAACTTATACTGAAGAAAGGTTTTATAGTACTTCTTTTCAGATCTTTTTTTTTCTTCCCCTCATATTGGTCCAGAAACAAAGTCATGCCCTAGAATTACATAATTCCTTTCAGAACAGTGGTCTAACCATTTGGTAAAATAAATTATATCCCACTGATACTTCTAATGTTTCTTTGGTTCTTTCTTCTTTGTCTTCTTTCTTTTAAATGCATGAGTCAGGACTAACTTAAAACAGGAGTTAGATGGGACAGGGGCATGATTCCTGAACCATGTCTATGCCAAACATCACAAAGTAAGAATGTGGGACATGCTACAATAATGCTGGAGACAAATAAGTAAATATCTGAAGAACAATATGGAAATAGTACTTACTACAAAAGTCAAACTAATATTACACACCAGATACTGGGGAAGGTTGATTGTTTCTCCCAAATGGGCAATGACAGACAGTTAATGTGGGAAGAATCATATCTTGAAGAAAGTAAAAATATCAGCTGCTTATAAATGACAGACAGTTGCAGACAGGTTAATAAAAAATAGGGACTAGGGTGGCACCTGTGGTTCAGTGGATAAGGTGCCGGCCCCACATACCGAGGGTGGTGGGTTCAAACCCAGCCCTGGCCAAACTGCAACAAAAAAATAGCTGGGCGTCATGGCGGGTGCCTGTAGCCCCAGCTACTAGGGAGGCTGAGGCAAGAGAATAGCGTAATTCCAAGAGCTGGAGGTTGCTGTGAGCTATAACACTACTGCACTCTACTGAGGACGACAAAGTGAGACTCTATCTCTTAAAAAAAAAATGGGGACTAAGCTCTAAGCCTGTAAATATTGTATACAAAGACAAACATATCTTCAGTAGGTGAAGGCACAAAACTGCAGTAGAACTTGAGAGAAAGCTGTCTCTCTGACATTGAAAAGAAATGCAAATGACAAGGGAAGTGCGCAGATGTCATATTGACAGGCGTTGAAGGAAAGTTTTAATATTTTTCCCCAACAGTTGAGGAACCAATTAATAATTTTTTTTAATTTACAATGATCAAATCTGCATTGTATATCAGTCTTCCAGACACATGGCCTTCAGATTAGAATCATATATTTCGCAGGGCAGAGAAATTGCCGATAGAATATTATTTCTCAAAAGAGTACAATTTTTTGGTAAAAAAAAAAAAAAGACATACTTTTATACTAGTCCCATTTACTAAATTTGCTATTGAAACCAAAAGTAATCATTTTTTGCTGGTATATAAGCAAATTAAGGGTAAATTCTGTAATTGCTGACTTCTACTAATAATTAATTACCTTTGCTCCTGGGCTCATGAGGGTCATAAAAAGCTTCATTGTGCTATATATTCATTGCCGTGCTGCCAAAAGGAAATCTTATGTCTATGGTTTTGTGTCCAAAAAGCCACTTTCTCAGTGGGTAAGGCACCAGTCCCATATACCGAGGGTGGCGGGTTCAAACCCGGTCCCTGCCAAACTGCAACAACAAAAAAAATAGCCAGGCGTTGTGGCGGGCATTTGTGGTCCCAGCTACTCGGGAAGCTGAGGCAAGAGAATTGGCTAAGCCCAGGAGTTGAAGGTTGCTGTGAGCTGTGATGACACAGCACTCTACCAAGGGAGATAAAGTGAGACTCTGTCTCTACAAAAACAAATACAAACAAACAAAAACAATCACTTTTAACATTAATAGTTAATGAGATTTTCTGTAAATGTATAATCATAAAAATACTTCTGTAGCATAAAGACAAGTCCCCACATCCTTTTATTTTAAGAGTCTCCTGTATTTTTCTCTAGGTTTGGTGGTCAAGATGTAGACCTAGGATGGTTTTCCAGGACAAAATTGCTACTCTTCAACATATAAAACCAGCTTCTCCAAAAATTACTGTTGAGCTAAGAAAATTCACATAATGAAAGAAAAAAGATTTCAAATAATTTATAATGTCAGGTAATCAATAAATGTTAAGTGAAATTTAAAGCTGTTTTGCCTCAATGTCGAGGAGTGATTTGAGAAATTCTCCTGGTAGGAAAATAATCTAACCATATGACAGTCTATTGTAATGCTCTTGGGCACCATAAAGGGAGGAGCTGAAAACTGCCTGGAGGAACAGAAGGATCACAGAGTGTGTTATGTTAACCAAAGCTTTCAAACAAAGGTCTTTTTTTTTTTTTAATGCCTAAGAAGTTTGAGAATAGCATCCAAGTGTATAGAGTAGTATATTTAAAGATGTAGAGGAAGGAGAACAAGATAATTGAGGAACTGCCAACTGTAGATCATTATGTCTGAGAGCTCTAGGGAAGAAGCTGAATCTAAAATAGTGAGTCAGAGTCACTTTTAAAGCCATCTAATTTTTCATTTTATCTCCTCCTTTTCACATACCATCTTTTTTTTTTATTATTTCTTTATTTTCCAATAAAGAGAGATATATATATATACAGAGATAGGGATGTAGCCCAATATAGATGTGGGCAATATACCATCCATATGTATGTGTAGGACTCACACCAAGCACAATTGATATGCATCTAGATTTATACATCTAACTAAGTTTAATTTTATGGCATATGTAATATCTTTATTTACCTGGTAAAATGTAAGTTCCATGAGAAAAGGGACCTTTATTAGTTGTCTGTTTTTACCACTCTACACTCACAAGAGTTAGTTATTTCAAATGTAAGCTGATTTCCTGTTTTCTGAAGGAAAATTTGGAAAACAAAACACCCAGTGCCTCATATTTGGGCATGGGCATATATTTATGTTGATCTTCACCGGGCCCCACAATGCCTGCTCTTGGTACCCCTTAGCAAACTTTCTCTACTCGGTAACCATTTCAAGGATTATGCAGTTCACAAATGCGTATGCATGTCTATATGTATTTATATGTACACACTCAAACGCCTTTTGGAAAAATCAACGGGGGAAGTGTGTCTTGCATATACATCATTTCCATTTTAAAATCTCCATCATTATTTTGAGGCATAAAATATATCTGATCATAACCTGAGGGAAACTCAGACAGGGCCTGCCCTCTCACTGTGGGACATCTTTTCCCTAATGTCAGTCAGCTCTGTCACACAGCGAGATGATTTATCTCCTCTGATTTCATCCCGTAAAGACGCCCTATACAAGGTGAAGTGATAATTTTCCTCAGAGTTAACATGTTCGATGCCTCATTTTTCATTCTAGTCCTTGTGAAATGACATTGAACATTAAATTGGGGACTAATTTTGGTTGTGAAGTTTGGCTGCCTGCCTGCTTCTCTGAGAAAACAAGCAAATTGTACCTTTTAGAGAAGTCATACGACACCTGCAGCTGTTTTTTGTTTTTTTTTTTAACCCATACTGAGAAGCAAGAAAAAAGAATCCATGACAGAGAATGTTGCAAAAGAATATATTTTTTGCCAGAAAAACTGATCAAAAATACGCAAAATGCATTTACAAAAAAAAAAATAGCTAATGGAAAAGTTTGTGAGACTTTGGGGGATGAAGAAAGGATAGCAGAATACATTATGGTGGCAATGGAAAGTATACTATTAATTCTACATGAGTTTAGAAAAATACCCCATAATTATCAGAAAGCAAAAATTCAATTGGTCAGCATATAATTTTTATTTAGTAAGAGAACTGGTTTGCATAATAAACATTTTTCTTATGATGGAACAAACTTTTATAATTTGTTTTCTGAAAGTATTTCTTGCAGGACATAAACAACATAGTCAATTTGTCACTGTGTCTGGATAGATAACACATTATCTGATCAGGTTAATTTTAACCTGCATAATTAAGAATTCTGACCAAATTAAATTAATTATGAATTTTAATTTATTGTGTAGACACATTAGCAGTGAGGTACTTAGAGAAATTGTGAGGACTACAAGTTTAATTATTTTATGAATAGAAGATTGTGTTTGTTAAATTAAATGATTATTTTATAAAGGTGCATATACTGAAGGGATATGGCTATGTAGTTGAATTGAAAATAAATTTCTAAAATAATTTGTGCCCATAACTTTTTCAAGTCATTCCTGTGGACTCTGACATTATGAAGCTCATAATCCAAATAATCTAAATAATGATAGAATGAAACATAGTAATAGCTAATGTTCATTGAAAGGTTACTATCATCAAGTATTAAAAGCAATTCTTTACATGATTATTTTATTTATTTCTTATAGCACCTCTATTTTATTTATTCCTTACAGTAAAAACTACTACTTTCATTATTTTATGGTTAGGGAAAATAAGACATAAAAGAAATAAGTCCCCACATTTTTACACCTAGCAAATGATGGAATCAGGACTGAAACTTGTTTAGAGCACACTATTTGTAACCTTAGACTAACAACAAAAAAATAAAAGTGTGATAAATGTCTACACGTATGTAGTAGCAAAAATGAAAATAAAGGTACATCTAGAGAGGAACAGAAAAAAGAATTTGTGACTAAGACCACAAAGTCAAATTTAACAATAAAAATAAATTCATGAGACTTAATTAAATTGAAATCTTCTGCACAGCAAAGGAAATATTCAACAGGCTAAATAGACAACCTACAGAATAGGAGAAAATATTTGCAAACTTTACATCTTAAGATCTAAAATCCAGAATCTATAAAGAAATCAAATAAATCAACAACAACAAAAAAAATTTTTAAATGGCCAAAAGACATGGAAAAAAGTGTTTTGAAAGAGGAAAAATGGCCAATAAACATGAAAAAATGTCCAGTATCACTAAACATCAGAGAAATGTAAATTAAAACCACAATGAGATACCACCTTACTATCACAATGGCCATTATTAAAAAAGCACCACATACAGTAACTAGTCCATATATTATTTATGTTATTAAACAAAGATCTGAATATGGGGAGATCATTCTGGATTAGCAGGGTAAACCCCCAAACTACATGGAAACCAAGTGTCCTTATAAGAAGGTGGTCTAGGGAGATTTGAAGGCAGAAAAGAGAGAAATTCACATGGAGTGTGGTGATTGTGAAATCAGGGGAAAAAAAGGTTAAGGGTTTTTTTTTGTTGTTGTTGTTTTATTTTTTTTTTTTTGAGACTCACTATGTCACCCTCAGCAGAGTCCTTTGGCGTTACAGCTCACAGCAACTTCTAGCTTTCGGGCTCAGGCGATCCTCTTTCCTCAGCCTCCCAAGTAGCTGGGACTACAGGAGCTCTGTACAACGCCCGGCTATTTTTTGGTTGCCATTGTCGTTGTTTAGCAGGCCGGGGCTGGGCTCAAATCCCCCAGCCTTGGTGTATGTGGCTGGCACCCTACTCTGAGCTATGAGCGCAGAGCCAGAAAAAAAAAGGTGTCTTCTTTGAGGGCCATGAATCAGGGAATAAGGACAACTTCCAGAAATTGAAAATGTTGAGGAAGTTGAAGGTTTCCTAGAGCTTCCCAGGAGAACTCTGTGTTGGTGAAAACCACCATGATCTTCTGTCACCCAGAACCATGAGGGAATAAAGTTGTATTGGTTTAATAATAATAATAAAAAAGATAAATTGTTATAAAACTATAGGATATGAATATAAGGATATTTATAGAGTGCTACATCATACCATTTTATAAATTTGCATATCTGAAATATTTATAAATAAGTATACTTTAAAAAAATAAAATATAGCTGGCTACATTTTTCTGATAGAAGAATGAGGAAACCCTAAATAAGTATAAAATTAATTAATTCAACCATTGGATACATTTTTCTATATAAATATTAAGCCTTTGTACATTTTTAAAAGCAAATGAATTAAATATAAACAAGCCAAAATTGCAACAACTATATTGTATAAGACTACCTATATGAGACTTGAGGCATTTTTACAAATCAAGAAAATATAAACTATCAACAGGAAAACGTAAGAACTCTTGAGTATGTTGCTTTAATTTAAGGATGGAAGTGATTATTAAACAATAACTAGGTCACTGTAATAAGTTACTGCAGAATAACAAAACAAGAAGAAAAATATTTTAATTCTACCAAATTAGTGTATATTTAATCATCTTATTTCAATAATTTACTTACAGGTAAAATATTTCATAAATTTATATTAGAATAGCTATCTTATAATTCGGGTCAATAATTTTCATTCTTACCTACAAACTTTAGCTTACACCACAACCCTTAAAATCAACTTGAGTCCCGCATTTTTCTCAGACCCCACATCTTGTTCATCCGAGAAAGCTTGTCTACTTTACTTTCAAATACATCTCCTCCTCTGTAACTTTGACCTATGTGTCCATCATTCCTGCCTAGATCATTACATCTTAATTGATCCATTTGCTTTAACTTTTGGACTATTATCTTACACCTTTTTTTACTTCATGACCAATTTTCCTCATTGTGTTCCAGCCATTTTACCTCCTCATTCTTCCTAAATTTCCAAAGCTTGTTCTTGCATAATATTGTTAGCACTACTCTTCCTGATTTTGAAACCATCTTCCTTAGTGGTTCTATTTACGATGGGCAAAAGTGGTATGCATTCAATAGAAACTGTATTTTAAGTACCTACACCACTATTCTGTTTTTTACTTTCAGTACAGCATTAATTACATGAGATATTTAACACTTTATTATAAAATAGGCTTTGGAATAGATGATTTTTGTCCACTATAGGCCAATGGAAGTATCCTGAGTACATTTAAAGTAAGCTAGGCTAAGCTACGATGCTCAGAAGGGGAGGTGTGCAAAATGTATTTTTAACTTATAATATTTTCAACTTAAAGAGAAGTTCATTGAGGCATAACCCCAAGTTGAGAGTGTCTTATCCTTCATGGGTTATTTTCTCACCTACTGAAAGCCTCCTAAAGAGGGCGCTCCTACTGAGTGCACTATGACCTGTCTAAAATTCCAACTCTCCCAGCATTCTCAATGCCTTTATGATGCCAAGTTTTATTTTATACTCGTATAGCATTTATCACTTTGTGATTATTCATACTTAATTAGTATCTCAAGATGTCTAGTGTACTTTTTATTTTACATTTTAACATCCCTGAAGTCTTGATATGTCTAATACGTAATCACAGTCAACTAGATACCATTAATGATGTAGTGTCTGAAAAATATTCTCATTACACCTTCAAAAGACATTTAATGTCATTATTAAAGTAATTTAGGTTTGGTACTATCTATATATTTTTTTTTGCCTCTCTCGTAGAAGCAAGCATTACAAAAGCAGGGATACATTTTTTTTTTTCTATTTTGTTTATTTGTCCTTACCCAAATGCTGAAATAGTTTCTAGCACATAGGAGGAATCAAATAAATATCTGTCCAGTGAACAAATAAATTAATAAAAAGTAATTATAAAGCTTCATTACATAGTAAATATTCAATAAATATTGGCTGTTTTAAGAGCCATCTTCAAGAGCATCCAGAGATGATTTTGCTAATACATTTTGCGGTAAACATTTGATTTGTTTGATCTTGTGATTATATCTCCTTTCATAGACTTACTATATACTTAGGAACATTAAAATAACATGTTGAACAATAATATTTATTTTTAATAAATGAATAAATTAATTAAATAATAATTAATTAAATTCTTAAAAATGATTTTTTAAATTATGGCTGCATTGGAAATCCAAAACAGACTGATGAGTTTTCCAAATAGTATTACAGTAAATGAAAATGTTCCTATAGTAAGGAAAGTTAACTTAGAACATTAAACTCACTATTAATTTCACATTAGCATTTTAGGAATATTATTTGTAGCCTAATTATAAAGTCATTAAAACTCTCTGAATTCAACCTTTCCTTTTCTTAGATATTTTGTATTCAGAACTCTTCTCATATGGTATGCAAAAATACCTGATTCACTGAACTATAGCCACTGAGAAATAATGCCTGCATCTGATGTAATTCTCTCATTACTAAAAAATCAAGACAAAACTTTTAATTTATAGATATTAATCTCCATCATTCAAAGTAGAAAATATAGCCAATCCTTCTCTCCTTTAAGCTGCTGGTGAGATTGCAAACTAATACAACCCCTGTTGAAAGAAGTACGGGTCTTCTCAAAGAATTAAAAGTAGACCATCCATTTGATCCTGCAATCCAATTACTATATATCTAACTAGAAGAAAAACAAAATAATTTTACCATAAAGACTTTTGCACTAGAATGTTCATTGTAGATCAATTAACAATCACTAAGATGTGGAATCAACCCAAGTGCTAATCAACACATGAGTGGATTAATAAACTGTGGTAAATATATACCATGGAATACTATTCAGCCATGAAAAGATGGAAACTTTACATCTTTTGTATTTACCTAAATGGAGCTGAAAAACATTCTTCTTGGCAAAGTGTCACAACAATGAAAAAGCAAGTATCCAATGTATTCAGTACTAATATGAGACCAATAGATAAACAACTACATATCCACAGGAGAAAAGTACACAAATTCTAGTGCGAGGCAGGGAGAGGAGGGAAAGGGTCTAAGGGACAGTTAAGAGGGAGAAGGATTTCATTACTTAATGGGCACAATGGAAGGGCTTACAGCATGACCCCCTGGATAAAGGGCTCAACTACAACTTGAACTTTGCCTAACAAATGCAACTGACCCAACGCTCTGAAATCTTGTACACATTTGTCTTTATACACTGTCCAGCTAAAATTTCATGTTACTTCCAAAGTTTATCTTCATTTAGAAAATTGTTTAGTTATCAGTAGCATTTTAGTATTAATCATTCACAAAGTTTTACAGAACTAATTGTTATTAAAATACAGTTAAAGCAGTAATTTCTTACATCGAATCTAATTAGAAAATAAAAATATAAGCATACATAAGTTAGAGCTTGTGGGAAATTCATTCCAAATATGTATGTAGTTATATGTATGTATATATACATATATCCATAAACATTAATACTCTATTGCTTTCATCTATGTTTTTTATTAAATCCTTTATACTCTTTTGTGAGCAAAGCATATCTAGTAAAGACTCAAAGGGTATAAAAAGGGTACATAAATATCATAAAACTTCATATAGCTAGTGGAACAAATATTGAGATTGCCATTTTTATTATTAAGGAAATGCTCATCAGATATTGCTATTTTTCCTGATGTGGTGACACAGAAAATATGTATTACTTTAATTGTCTCAATTTATATTATTCATTTAGCTCCAATTCCACCCAGTCTAATTCAGATAAGACTAAAATCTAAGTACAGGTATCTTGGTTCAATATTAAAGTTTGTATTTATTTTCATTTTAATCATGATCTTGTAAAGCTATTTATTTAGCTCCTATTTCTCCTAAAGTCATAATGTCATACAAATTCTAAAGGAATATCAAAATGTAAGGGCAGGGATAATTAAAAATATACCTAAGGCTCCATGTCTTTCCACGGTTAGTAAAACAACATTAATATTCTTTATAAATTAAAAGCTACTTATATTTTAAGTAGCTTTATTTGGGTTGTTTTACATATCATGAAATGTGTCTATTTTAAATTTATAATTCATTGTTCTTACTGAATCAATAAGATTCACTTTACTGAGTGATTCCCCCATCAGAATAAATTGGTCTAAGAGCATTTTCACCCCTCTAATATCATCCCTCATGCCCATTTACAGCTAGTCCCCTTTTCACCCTCAGTCCCAGACAATCAGTCTATTTTCTGCCAAAATACTTGCCTTTTCTGAAAATTTTATATAAATAAAATCATATATTTTGTGGCCTTTTGTGTCTGGTTACTTTCACTTAACATTGTAGTTTTGAAATTCATAGCATGTGACAGTAGGTTGTTTTACTGATAAAGAGTATTCTAATCTATGCACATATAACATTTTATCTCTTCATTTATTCTACTTAGATTATTCCTAGTTCTTACTACCATGAATAATGCTTTCATTACTATTCACATCACAGTATTTGTGTGGGCATATACATTAATTTCTCTTGGTGAGCTACTTAGTCAGTTTTCTGTTGATTACCTTGAACTGGGTAATTTATAGGGAACAACATTTATTTCTTATAATTCTGTAGTATGAGATGTCCAAGAATCATGGGAAGATATGTTATGTGATAGCCTTCTTACTGGTGGTGACTCTCTACAGAGTCCCAAGATGGGACAAGAGATCATACCACTATCATGCCACTATCAGTAATGGGAATTATTTGAAGTCCAAGGTGTCCTTGGAATCTCACAAGAAAGAATTAAGGAATGAACTGACAGGAATAAATGAGATTTATTTCAAAAATACAGAGAACCTACTCTACAGAGTTTTCTCCTTAGAGGATAACTGGCCCTATGGGGGTTGTTGCTCCTCTATTCAAGCAACAGTTTAATTATAGGCTAAGCAAGGGAAAGGGGAGGTGTTTTCCTGGAATTATGGTGACAGCTTTCTTTTTTACCAAACAGTCAAACAGGAAGTGCCTTGGCATCAAGTGCATGATGAAGTGGGAAGTTTTCTTAGAAACATATGTTTATGGTAATAACATGTACAATGAAACTGAAAGGTCAAGAGGCAGTTTTTCCACCACCTTGTTTCTGACCAGTTGGAACTTGTCCTGTCCCCATCTTGTTTTGATCAGGATAGTTTGAAACTTTGTTTGGAGACTTTCTGACTCAGTTAAACAATGTCTGCATAGGGGCGGTGCCTGTGCCTCAAAGAGATAGGGCGCTAGCCCCATATGCTGGAGGTGGCCGGTTCAAACCCAGCCCTGGCCAAAAACTGCAAAAAAAAAAAAAAACTCTGCGTAATTAACCAATGCCTACAGTAATGCCCCAAACAATATTCAAAACAGTGCCCACCAGTTCTCTGTCTCACTATCATAGGGCACTTTTCATCTTCTTACAAAGTCTTTGTTCCCACTCACATGGAAACTCACTAATTATTTGAACCATTAATCCAGAAAGAAGTCTCATGATACAATCACCTCTTAAGGACTCCACCTCTCAATATTGATGTATTGTGTATTAAATTTCAACATGATTTTTAGAGGAGACAAGTATTCAAATCATAGAAAATACCTAATAGTCCAAATGCTGCATAATTTTGTATTTCATAGTTGCCCTTTTTGGAAACACCCAAACTTCTAAAATGATTAGACCATTTTACATTCCCACCAGCAATGCATGAGTTTTTGTTTTTTCACATCCTTACCAGCTTTGTTATTATAAGCAATATTTATTTTAGACATTTTAGTAGGGATTAAATAGTTAAACTGTGGCTTTAATTTTCATTTCCTTAAAGATTAATGACATTGAACATCTTCTTATGTGTTTATTAGCCATCCACATAACTTCTCTGATGAAATGTGTGCTTGCATATTATTTCTACTTTTTGTTTAGATCATTGCATTATTACTGGACTATAAGAATTCTTTGTAAATTGTGGACACAAGTCATTAACATACAAGGTATGACAATTAAGTTCATGAACTTGCCACTGTGCACTTATGTTGGCAGCACTGTACAAACAACTCAGTAAGGTTTCATAACCTTGGTATATAAGTTTCTCACAGGTGTGTTTGTGTTGACTTGTGATAATATATTGCTGAATGATGTTCATTATTGCTGTTGTGTTTTTTTGTGTCCTATTGCAAGAATGTTGATGCTTGAAATAGAATAATGAACCAGCATTAAATTTCCTTTTAAACTTGACAAAACTGGAAGTGAAAACAGGACATGTTAATTCTAGTTTATGGGAATAATGCAATAAAAAAAATGGCAGGGTACAAAGGGATTAAAAGTCTTTCTGAGGGGAGAGAATGCCTCACTGATAAAGAGAGGACAAGGTGGCCAATAAGAAGCAAAACTTACAAAAATATTGCAAAAATTTATCCATTTGTATGTCAAAATTGTAGTCTGACTAAGAGAAGCATAGCAGACCAAGTAAATGTCAGTAAGGAAACAATAAAGAAAATTCTAACTGAAAATCTTGGCATGAGAAAGATATAGCTCTTGTATTATGGCAATGCACCAGTTCATACAGCACTATGAGAAAATTCTTAACCAGTTAAACAAATAACT
This sequence comes from Loris lydekkerianus, assembly GCA_963574355.1. Classification (NCBI taxonomy): domain Eukaryota; kingdom Metazoa; phylum Chordata; class Mammalia; order Primates; family Lorisidae; genus Loris; species Loris lydekkerianus. The sequence continues at coordinate 27,457 of CAUYPK010040797.1, read as the reverse complement.
GTATTGCAACACCCTCCCTACTCACCTGATCTGCCCCCCACTGACTTTTTTCCTTACCCAAAGATAAAGGATATACTTAAGGGAAGAAATTTTTCTGACACTCAAGACATCACATATAATATATTGACAGCTATAATGGCCATTCCAGAAAGAGTTTCAAAAGTGCTTTGAAGAGTGGTCTAGGCGCTGGTGTTGGTACATAGCTTCCAAAGGGAATACTTTGAATGTGACCATAGTGCTATTCAGCAATGAGGTATTAAGCACTTTTCCCAGGATAAGTTTGCAAAGTTAATTGTCAGACCTCATATGTTGTTTGGCAAATATTTTCTCACACTGTTACTTGTATTTCCATTCTCTTGCTATTTTATTTTGATGTGAAAGAGTTCTTTCATGAACCATGCATTTGGTTTTATAACAACTTGTATCTTTCCTAACACAATTTTTCAAATATTTCTCTTGTGTTTTTTGTTTTAAAAAATTCATTGCTTTTATTGTGTATAACTACAGGTAGACCATGCTGTTTTGAAGTATGTATACTGTGTGAAATGATTAAATCAAGCTAACCAATACATACACCACTTTCACATACCTACCAGTTTATCATTGTAAGAACATTTAAAATCTACTTTCTTAGCAATTTTCAAGTATAAAGTACATTCTTATTAACTGTAGTCACCAGACTATACAATAGCTCTCCAGAATTCAGTTCTACTGTGAAACAGAAACTTTGTATCATTTGGTGACAGTTAAGTCTATGATTCAGTTTAATGTTGGTGTATGGTGTGAGGTGAAGTTAAGATCATCTTACGTATGATTATCCAATTGCTTCAGATGATTTGTTGAACAGACTTCCCCAATGAATTGTCATGCCACTTTTCTTAAAAATCAGTTGATTATAAATATAAGGAGTTGTGTTTGATTATTTATTGTTTTCTCTGGTTTTTGAATCTTGTCTTTCTGCCAGTACCACACTGTCTTCCTGCTACAACTTTATAATCATTTTCGAAATCAGGAAGTAAAAGTCTTTTACCATTAATCTTTTTTCTCAAATGTGTTTTCACCTTTCTAGGTTTTTTCCATTTCCATCTAAACTTTAGGACCTATATTATAATTTATGAACAATAGCCTGCTAAAATATTGATAGAGGTTGTAGTAAATACTTAGACAAATATGAGAAAAACCACTCACCTTACCCATATGAATACTTCTACTTTTATTTTAGTCTTCTTTAATTTCTCTAAGAAAAGCAATGTTTTAGAAATTTTGGCTTATATGTCCTGTATTTCATTTTTTGAAGTTATTTCTAGGTATTTTAATCATTCTGGTTGTTATTGTGCATGAACTTTATTCTTAATTTCATTTTTTTAGTTGCTTCTTGATCAAAAATAGAAATACAGTTAATTATGTGTGTTGATTTTTATTTCTTGAGACTTTATTGTACTTTATTGGTTTTCTGTGAGCATAAGTATTTCTTCAAATTTTCTATGTATAGAATCATGTCCTCTATAGCTACAGAAATGTTACTTCTCCCATGAATTCTGGATGCCTCTCATTTAGTTTCTTAATTACAATGGCTAGACCTTCCAATTTTATGATGAATAGAAAAGGAAAGAACAAAATTTTTTGTCCAGTTGTTAATCTAAGGAGAAAAGCATTCATTCCTTTACCATTAAGTATGATGTAAGTTGTAGGATTTTTGTAGCTGCATTTCATCAAGTTGAGACATTTTCCTCCAATTTCAAATTTGATAAGAACTTTTACTATGACTACATATTATATTTTCTCAAATTCATTTTCTGGGTCTAGTGAAATTTACTATCCAATTATTCCACTGCTTGGCCCCAGAATTTCCATGTTTCTCTTTTTTTATTATTCTGTTTCTTTCTAAATATTCTTTAGTTGGTGAGATTTTCTTCTCATATATTCTATTAATTGTTCAGACTTAACTTTAGGTGACAACATTTATAATTGAAAATTTAAAGATATTGTTTAGTCAATCTGACATGGTAGCCCCCCTCTAGGATTGTCTTATTGGCTGCATTTCCTCCCCTCTGCCACTCCTCCACCTTGGACCAGCCATATTTTTCTATTGCCCTGGGATTTTATTTAAATTTCTTAATGAAAACCAGATATTTTTGATAATGTGATGTCACAACTATGTAAATCAGAGCTCCCTTCTTTCTTGGGCTAATTGCTTTGCTATTTGTTTTGTAGTTACTTTTCTTATACTAATTCTGTAAAGCCTGTATTCCTATAGTGTGCAGCCACTAAACTTACTGCTCAGTTACCTGAGTGGCGGGCTACTGATGTAACAGAGATGTTCTTAAGTGCTTTGATCATAGTTTTCAACTTTGTGCTGAGGAGCTCTGCCTCTCTGTTGTGGCATGCCTTAAATGCTCCAGCAGACCACATTTCATGGCCCTCAATGCCTTTGTATCCTGCTTACACAGGGCCTTGAGATCAGCCAGACACTGAATCATTATCCTCTTAGGCCTTTCATAGGCAGACACACAGCCCTGAACATGTGGTCAACTTTTGAGGTCTCCAGGAAAATATCAACACTTGTACTCAATGCCTTGCTTATTTCATTGACTGCATTCCTTGTAAATTTTACCCACCATTACCCATAAAAGTTAATGTCTATTGATTTTTATAGGCTTTTATAGATATTTATGACTAGGAGACAGAATTTATTGACAATAATCCATAGATTATTATTTAAAATTTGAAAAGTTTTAAATTCTATTGTTTTATCTTTATCACAAATACATTAAGGATGAGACTGTAGCTTATTGCACACAGTTTCTAGAAGAAATTATGCATGATGAATTCTATAAATATTGGAAAAGTGAACAAACATCATTCTCAAGAAACAACATAGCAAAAAATTGTTTATTATGTAATCTTAAATATATTATCTTAATCTATTGTGATTAAAAGCACTCTTATAGGAAGACCCTAAAAGCCCCTAAATTGTATACAAACATTTCTTATAATGTTAGATGATGAAATTTTCTAGTGCACCTTATTTTTAATTGTTTTATTCCTACATTCCTAAAGAAATAGCATGCTACAATTGAACTGGAAAATGAAATGGTCGACTTGCATAGCTTATGTCACAGATATGAACTATAATCACATTGTCATTATTTCACCATTTCTGTTTTGAGTTTTCTCTCACAAGCTAGACATTTCAAATAACTGATTCTAATGAGCAACAGTTGCATAATTTCTCAACCCAATCATAATACTAAAATTAATTTACCACAACTTTGCCAGATACAACATACTCAAAACATGTACAGATTTTATTTCTTCCACTTTAGACCATTTATTACCATGAAGTCTGATATAGTTATGTTAAATGTAGGAAACATATCATTCTCTCCATCTATAAGAAGCTTTGTGGAGAAAATAAATATATAATTATATAAATTAATCTCCTATTATAATTTGATTTTTTGTTTTAATCAATTTGTATGATTCATTTTCAAATTATTATAATTCTTTCTTTTTTCATCTTTTAATTTCAGGAGTGTGTGGTTGCAATATCACTACTTAGGAAGACAATATTTTATGACACTACTGCCAATTAAAGAAAATTATAGAGAAAATATAAACAAAAAGTATTCCAAGGGAGCATGAGCTAGAAGTTTTTATATTAAAAGATATTTATGTCTTCTATGCAATTCAGAAAGGGAAGGCTCAAGGATTGAAAACACCAGAATGCCTAAACCAACTTTTGATGAAATGGGTGGTTCATTGAATTAGGTTAACAACTGTTACACTTAAGGGGTTCACATTTTATAGGAGTGCACTTGTCAACACAGTCAATACAAAATATCATTTACTTTTTTCTAAGGATTTCCATCTAAACCTTAGGATGATTTTGTTGGTGGTGTTCTATTTGTGTAACTTCATGTTTTAAGTTCCTTCAAACACTAAAATTCTGCTTTTTATTTAGATGTAGAATCTCCACCTAGCACTACATTGTTTCTTGTTTCTGATTTTCAGTTCTTTTCTCAGTGTTCCAGTACTCTGTGAGTGTGATTTGTCTCAGCATGCAACATCATGCCTATTTCAAAGTAGATTCCCTTCATTTTTCTTTCAAAATTATCCATGTTTCTAAGAATCTTCTCAGCAGGGAGTAGCACTTCATGAAGTTTCTAAGCTTTGCTACTTCATCTAACAATTTCTGTGTTTATTCAGTGAGTGACATTCCAATGTTGAATAAAAATATTCCATCAATTTGGTTGAGTTTCTGGTATTTTTCTTGTTTCAAAAATATAAGTAAAAGCTAAAATGACTTATTTAAAGTTTAAATAATTCTACAATGTAAGTTAACAGGTTGATCTTTAGGTAATACAGAAGAAAAACCGTTTAAACATGAAACAAATGAGAATATCCCAATAAAAATATAATAGAAAAGCATCCATTGGTGGGAATTAATATTTTTTTTAAATAAACTCAACCAAGTCTTCAAAATAAAAAATATATGAAGGTATACAACAATAAGCAAGAGTGCCAAAGGCAATGATTTAGAGAGTGATAAAATAGTATATTTTACAAAGTAAGATATTATAGGTGTTAATTGAATTTTGTAAATAAATAAAATGATTGGTCTCTGTAACCTAGGTCTCTACAATTTTAAAATGCTGCTATTTCACCATTTCAGGGCTATTTACTGAGCTAAGATAACTGAATGTTTAGTGTTGACTATATCCCCCACTAAATATATAATTTGAAGAAATACATATAAGACTCAAATTTTTTATCAGCATTAAAATCATAATTGTTTTGAATGTTTCACCAATTTTGCCAAAATTTAAGTGAGATAATAATATAAATGCAAATGCACTTAAATTAATAAATGTAACTATATGGATAGATAATTAGTGTATTATTATTACTAAATTTTCCAAAGTTTTATTCTGTAAGTTCTCAAGTTATTTGCACTGAGAATAATTGAAGAATGACTTCTCCATAAACCTTTCAAGGCAACATAATAAGTAGTGAGGATCTAATAGATTATCCAAATTATACTGCTTTCCATTTTCTGAGCACTGTTCTTTTTTCTCAGTCTAAATGGGATTTACTGGAAGGTCTGTTCTTAATGCTAACTCCCAGCACCTGAGGGCATAGTTGCTTAGTTAGCATAAAGTTGGACTTATTTAATCAGAAGTCCTTTCCCCTAGAATTAAAATTAGAAAAGAAAGTGAGAGAGAGGAACAGTAGACAGAGAGGATTCTGTTTTTCTGTGGTATTCAGTTGCCATGGCTTTGTAGGTTGTAGTGTGGGTTGTAGTGCAAAGGGAATTATTAGCACCGATAAATAATGAAGAAGATGTCAGGAGAAGAGAACAAAGAGATCCCGAGACCTCTATATCTGTGGATTTTTTTTCCCAGAAACTATTCACTCACATGTTCTGTATCACTGCCTTTGTTTTCCATAACACACACTTGAATCTTTGATCATGAATTGCATTTTGTGTGTATGTGAGCTCAAATGATTTCCTTAATTTACAACCAAATGTTCTATTGTAGAAGACAAATTGTCATAATTGATACTCTCTAAATTAGTTTGCGAGGACTCCACTGATGAAGCACCACAAAATAAGTAGCCTAAACAAAAGAAATTTATTGCATTTTCAATAGTAGCCAAACTACCACATTAAAGTAAATGTCTCGATCGGGAAGAAACGATAACCAGAATCACCAGCTGGGGAGGTCTGAAATCAATACCCTGGAAAAAGTTGCACTCTAGATCCCCCAGAGACCTACAGTTCTGCAAAAGAAGCCCTATTGTTCCTGTTAAAGGCTGGCGCCCCGCCCCCCACTTGCTGAATCAGGATGCAAAGGATTCTACATGCAGCGTGTGCTGCTCACAGGACTTTCTCCACCTTGCCTCCTTTCTACTCAACATCAGTAAGTAACATAAAGAAAACAACAGGACTATTGACAATATGTCTGGAGTTGATTATTAGAAAACAGCATTTCAGAAGCAGAGTGACATCTAAAAGTAAAATTCTCAGTCTATAAAAATAACAGGTGTCAAGGACATGATCAAGGGGCTGATGGCAGCCTTCTGAATAACAAGTAATGATTCCTTGCACAAATTTTAGTTGTGAGTCAGTTTTTAGAACTACATCCAGGGGAAGGCTGGATCACCATAGGAAGGATACTATATAACACCATGGAAAGCACATATGATTATGATTTCCATGGTCCTTTACCAAGGAGAATTATGACCATTTACTCTAATACGTGTAACCCAAGGTAATTATCTAAACATTTTAAGAAGTATTGGTTGTAGAATCTGTGTTGTCATTAACACTTGGGCACATATTGACTTCTTTTATATGAAGACATAGGCCGTCAAGTAATAAAATCCAGACTCAGATCTGGCTAACCAGTGAGTCTGTAGGTCTATTTGCACCATTTGTCCTATTTCCTAAATATATAACTGGGATGGATATATTTCATAGTTGATAGAAATCTCATGTTTCTTTGCTTCTTTGTCCATAGGTTAATAATTATAACAGTAGAGAAACCCAAGTGGAAACTTCTAAGCCTCCACCCACATACATACTCACATACATATAGCCTAGAGAAAAATAGTAAATAAAACACAATGTCACATCCTGGTGGAAGAGCATAAATTAATGCCACCCTTAAAAACCTAAAGGAATCAGAAGTGATTGCATCCAACATATTTCAGTTTATTTACTAGTCTTAATCCTACAAAGGCTAGACGTGGGAATTACAGTAGGCTACCTTAAAGGAAATAATCAGTAGCCCAATTATAGCTGCGGTGTCAGAGGTGAGAGGCTCACTTTGAGTAGATTAACACAACCTCTGATGTATGACTTGTACCCCTAAACCGACAAATGCATTGTTTTCCAATCTTAATCAAAGAGTTGGGCCAGAAATAATTTATATGATAAGATCAAAGATATATATCTTTGCTGCCTTACCCCAGGGATATAGTAACTCTTCTGCCTGTGATAATAATATGGTCCTAAAGAATTTGGACATTACATATAATTTTGGCACACAAAATTGATCTTATCTTAATCAAACAAGATGAGGAAGAAGACTAAGGAATATTTTAGGCCATGAGAAGGATTATGTCCTTCAAAGAATGGAGTTAAATCATAATAAATTCAGAGGCTTACCACATTAAGATTTGTAAGGATCCAATTGTCTCAGGCATTCTAGAACATTCTTTTCCTAGTAGAGAATATATTTCATCTCGTATGTATTATCACTCACTAGGAAGTGTGGTTGCAAGTAGTTCTCCTCACATTCCAAAAGTACCTATTTTACACCTAAAAATACATTTTTGGCCCATTTATTGAGTTACAAGAAAGTTTATCAACTTAAAGAAAGGCCTGAAGTGAGAAAGGGCTCTGAAATAGAGCAAAGGTATTGAATAGATCCTATCATATTAAAAAAATCAGAAAAGTATACCATGTAGGATTTATGGTAAACCCTAGTAGGGACATCATCTACAGCAGAAAATTAAACACTACTTTAAAAATAGCAGAGAATCTGGTCACAGCACATCTGTTAACTATGTTGTCAAAACTACCATCTTAAGCTGGCCAGGCCAAATAAAGCATGAGGTTGGTGAGTCCACAAGCAAGTCATCATAGGAGGGAAGAGGCCTAGTGGGAATCAGGCAGTTACAAGTCTAGAAACCACTAGTAAACGTCATCGTCAGGTACTAAGATGACTATGCCAATCATTGCTGCTCTAATAACTCATCCTCAGTTTACATCTACTGCTTCAAAAAATGTCTTTTACAAGCCACTGATTGGCAATTAGAAAAGCCCAAGCTTTTCACATATATGTATTGGTGGTCTTTTTATGTAGCTACATGTCAAAAAAAGGTGGTTGCTCCCTTACAACCCTACTAATTGGTGACTCTGAAAGTCAGTGATGAATGGAAATCTGGTCAATGGGAAGAGTTTTTGAAGTACACCTGCTCATATACTTTGGAAAAAAATATTACCGAAGTTGGAATACATATGGGCTTATGGGCAGTGATAAATGGCATGGCATTGGCTGGTTGTATTAAAAACTTTCCCTAACAGTTTGACTTTAAAAAAATAATACACTCATTCCATATCTTTGATTTACTAAAATTTTCTAGTTGTTAATAATAAAGAGAAAACTAAGGCTACAGATGAAGGGTGACATTACAAATATACTTATGAATTTATCAGAAACTTGGATAGTAACAAAAGGCTTTGTCATGTAGTTGTTGATTTTACACAACTTTTATTTAACAATATTTATAAAATGACAAGTTTGAGAAAAGTTACTTAATAACTTTCCTGAAACCTGCCCCTCTATTCCTACATAAGAGTCTGAGGAAATATCAGATATCAGAATATAGGTTTGTGATGCTGTTTAGGAGATTGTCAAATAGAACAAAAAATTTGAAAATTAAATAATGTATAATTTGTTTAACTATCAATTTCCACCCTCCCTACCTTCCTTCCTTTCTTCTCTTTGTGTCTTTCTACCTCTTTTGCCTCCCTCCCTCCTTTTATTTTGTTGTGTTTCTCTCTCTCTCTCTCTTTCTCTCTCTCTCTCTCCTTCTTCTGAAAGTGTATCTGTAAGTTACTGTCAAGAAATTAATGCCTAAGGACACCTGTAGGGATTTAAATAAAAAATTATTCACTAGAACATTTTTTTTTTTAAAGACTGACTCTAATTATAGAAACTTCAGATCTTAGAGCTAGTCACTATCCATGACAAAAGCAATAATAAGAAAACATTTCTTAATAGTAGGGTTCCATGAAACTGAGAGTTATGTTTACAGGAAGGAGATATGTTTTAATGCCAAAATAAATTGCTGCAACTGCTGAAAATTTATTTTTTTCTCTATTTTCAGTGAAAATTCCCATAGGGAATAAAGTAGAAGGGATTTGATTTCTCCATTCTGCAGACTTGATTTCTCGTAATGTGAACGGCCACGTAGTATGTTATCTAGAGATGGGACATGAAGGAGTGGTGAACAAATCCGAGGTTATCAGCTGATAGTGTTTCTTCTTCCCTGGGAACAGTCAGAATTATTTGAAATGCTATTGAACAAATGCTGTGATGTGCTCTAAGTCTTGTCTTCCCTACTCATTCCTGATTCCTCTCCCTTTTTGCTTGTATAAGTCTCGAGAATTAAATGATTATCTTTTGAATTTTAAAGGATGCCTTTACTCCAAGAAAGCTTTCTTTCGGTTTAACCCGGGTTGGTAATGATGTGCCCTTCAATGCCTCTTCCAGATTCTAAAACACATTTTTCAGTCTTGATAGTGTAAGAATTTAGGTGTACAGAATACCAATAAAGGTCACAAATTCTCATTGTAGACAACAATCTCAGCAATACTAATCAAATCCAGGAGTAGGGTTAAATTGTGAAAAGTTTTCTAAGGTCACTACTCAATCTGAAGTTTAATATTAAACATTAAATATACTGAAATTTATTGCACATGCTAGAAATCATCACAACAGATCCAGGATATGCACCAAGAAAATCTGAGTTTATGTATCTTTCTCTTCCTTAATTCCTATAAAAGACCAAAAAAGCTAGCTTGGATTATTCCCTTCACACTTAAGTTAGACAAAGGAGATTTTGATCAATCTTTTTTCTTAACCGTTTTTATTTGTTGTTTGTTTTTTTCTGGAGACTAGAGAAAACATAAATATGGAAAAAATCTACAAAACAAGCTCAAAAATACCAAAAGCACCCAGAGGCTGAAAACGTATCCCCTTTGATAAAGGTGAGCATGTATAGCATAATTCCATCAATTTTTGTTTTATGAGAATCCGATCACATTGTGCTCTCAGTTGTGTGATATGTGTGCTGTCTAGAAAGCATTCATATTAGTTTCCAATATAGAAGGCATTGGAGTGCTTTACTATAACAAAGTAAAGATTAAAATGAAAATAAATAAATTCAGAATAACTGGGTTGTATTTTCAAAGTTTGGTACATTTGAATACATGATTATTACTCATAAATGCATGCAAAAATCACAACTCAAAAGGAATTATTTTGCTTAGCAAATGGAGTTTGAAAGATCATTTTGCAGGAAAATTAAAAAGAAGGATATTTCTTTGATTTTCAAACAACTCATTGTTACTACTACGCTTGTTACATCATTTAATGGTGTAAGCATCCTACATTGTTTGAAATAGTCATTTGATTTATAACTTTATTGAAGTTTTTTTAAAAGGTTCCGTTTGAACTCAGATAAAAATTCAACACTGGGTTAAATAATCAGGGTAAAATGTGTTGGATTTGGAGGTCTATAAGAGATAAAAATAAATGACTAATTGCCAGTTAGTGTCAACTAAAAAAGGTGGTAAGTATTTTTTGCAGTTGTTTTTAAAAATACATAAAAGTGACAGATAATAAAATACACATAGAATCTATATAGCAACGTTAAAAATTGTTTAGCACATTTGCGTGTTCATATATGTGTATGTGTGCTCAAAATGCTGAAAGAATAGGTGATTCTTTGATATATACACCCTAGACTAAGTAAACACTTCAATTCTTGAGAATTGTCATTACCATAGGGGCAAAATTTACCACTAAAAAGTCACATCAGCATTTCAGTATGTTTTGTTGTAATGGAATTCCTCTTTCAAAAACTTTTCTTCGATGGTCAGGTATGGCTATTTATTTCTTGGGGGAAGAAAAAGATGAAGATCATGATTCCTGCTTTTCAAGGGATTATGGCAATAAAAACATGATTTATTTATGGTTCTTTTAAACATAAAGTCATTTATGTAGGTTTTGAATGCACTTGGAACATAATACCTGCATGAAATACTCCCTGTCTGCAGGAAGATGGCCCAAATTTAGTTTCGCCAGAGAAAGATCTTTAATTTATTTTTATAATAAGAATTTCTTGTGAAATCTTGTATAAAGATTTTAAAATATTACAAAAAGTAAAAAGTCCTATGTAATCTCATAAATCAGAGATACAGCAAAATATTTACAATGGCTACTTACATTAGCCATCTCTGTCTATTTATCTATTATTCCATCTATGCATCTTCAAATTCCTTTCATTTTTTAAAAATATATCTATTTAAAATCATACTTTTTATATATTCACATACTATGTTTACTTCACATTATTATATGAACATTTTTCTATACCATTAATATCTCTGAGAACATGATTTTAGTGAATGCATGTCCAATGTTACATATGTGATTTATGGGATGTGTATGTATAAAATTGTCTTCAGGTGTTGAATATGAGTTTACTCAAAAGTTTACATTAATTATGAATGATTTTTCATAATGACTTTCTTGATTCTATTTTTAATAATCAACAAAAAGTAAATTTCTAGACTTAAAGAGAAGCGAAATGATTGTTGACATGACTTGCCTACTGGCACTATTGAACATTTAAACAACTTTACTTCACTATCTGTAGCATACGAATATGCCAAAGCATACTTTCATTTGAAATATGAAATACCAAACATCTTGCCAACCTTGGCTTTTTTACATTTATATCTCTGTTGGTTATCAGAATGCCTCGAACATAGTAAATATTTAACAGAATGCTAATTTTATTAGTGTCTTTAGCTTAGCCTCTACATTGGAGATAGTGTAGCTAAGTGGTATTAATTTGAATTATTTTATTTGAATGATTTTTAATCATCCAATACCTAGAACTATCCCATTTAACACTCTTTTAACAAGTTGATTATAGAAAATGATTTTTGTTTATGAACAAGTCATTCTACCTTATTTCTTGATGAACATAGAACTAAATATATTAACTCTAGATTAGAATTAAGCTGATTTTGACAGCTGTCTAAAATGTCACAATTCTGTTTCACTGACTACATTACATTGAGTTGTTCATGAAGACACCTGTGTTTTGAAGCCTCTTGAAAATATGTACATACAATAGAATTAATGTTTATATTAGAGGTAAGAAATTCTAAGGGTAGATATATATATATGTACATATATATATATATGTATACACACACATGCTTATACATATATTTTTATATAATGCAGTTTCCCCTAAGACATTTCAAATGTTTAAAATCTGGCTTACTGGCTTCACATAAAAGAGTCAGAAGATCTCTGCAACACTGCCACAGCCTGATGACAATTAGTGAGAGATGAGTAGTGGTTACTCTTTATAGCAGGACTCTCTCTGTACAATTTATTTTGTCTTCCTTGCATATTTGCCCCATGAAAACCCTTAAATGAGAATATTCCAAACTACATAATGCCAAAAAACTAGTTTTTACAGTGTTTGAACTAACTGATTTCTTAAAAGCAAAATCAACATGATTGATTAATGAGTTCTTTTATAGTCTTTGAATCACAAATTTGCTTTTTCAACTGAAGAAAACCTGTGGAGTCAGCACCTGTAGTTCAGCGGCTAAGGCGTCAGCCACATACACTGGAGCTGGTGGGTTCGAATCTAGCCCGGACCTGTCAAACAACAATGACAACTACAACCAAAAAAATATTCAGGCATTGTGGCAGGTGCCTGTAGTCCCAGTTACTTGGGAGTCTGAGGCAAGAGAATCACTTAAGCCCAGAAGTTTGAGGTTGCTTGAGCTATGACACCACAGCACTCTACCAAGGGTGACAAAGTGAGACTCTGTCTCAAAAAAGAAAAAAAAAGAAAAGAAAAAAAAAAGAAATCTTTTTGTTTCTAATCCTTATCTTAAACATTGTTATTGTTATTAAATTTTTAGCCTTTTTAATTTTGTGAAGGCAAAAAAACGGAATACTAATAAATATGGGTATATGTAAAAAAATAAATACATAAAATAAAATACAGGTTGCCCAGTTCAAGGTTAACTTCAGACAAAAAATAGATAAAATTGAACTGGGCACCCTTTGTTTTGCCTGGCAAAAAAATAAAAAAGAAAAAAGAAAAGAAAATCTTTTGACTTGATTCTCTAATTTCGAGGGCATCCTCCATTGTTTATATTTCAATCTTTTTTATTTGATGTTATTCCAATAACATTCATTTAAACTCAATATGACATAATTTAATTAAAGTACACTTTCAGATATGTGAAAATAGTTACAGTAAGATTATCACCAAAAAAAGATTATCTCTACTATTATACTCATATATATATTTTTCTCTAATATGGCTAGATCCACACTTTGTCATGCATCCTTTCCTTATAATTAAGAAAGTTAGTTGTGCTAAGTTGATACAAGATCCTTAGAAATGTGAAGTTAAGAGTGAGTGTGATATAAATTTGAGATTATTTTTTTCTCATTGGTGACAGAATGGAATATTTCAAGTATTTTTTAATCGATGTTTTGACAGTACCTCTGGAGTGTGAGGGGTTTGACAATTTTTTTCAACATGAAGCTAAGACTTTAATTATTATTTGAGAGTTTTACTTTGGTTAAACTTCATACAAAAAGACAAGACAAGAAAAAGTGTAAGAAAACAGACCCTTTTTCTGCTTAAATCCATGAATGGCAGATTGACAGTGTGTTTGAATAGAAACAACAGGGGTCTTCAGAAACTTGGAAGATTTAGATTGAGGTCATGGAGATTTCTTCCCCCAGTGTGCAAAAATTGGGGGATGGAATTGCTGCTGGGAGGCATTTCTCATGTTCTTAGACTCTCTTTCCACCTTCTGATTATTAAGCTACTGACAAAGGCTAAGAACATTCATACCTAGAAAATCTTTGAATCCTTGAATGAGACCCTTCATTCTCTCATGGTTCCCCCATTTCAAGGTAGTATGACATCATCTCTGAAGTTGTTCCTGAAGATAAAGAGATGGCAGAGAGCCAGAGCTGGACCATGATCCATAACAAGGCTGTGTTTAAAGAATGTGTATAATGTACAAGGCAGAAGCTCTTGACCTCTGACAGGCATCAGAAATACCTGTGCACCTTTCTAAACATAACAGGGCTTGGATACAACTCTCTACTGCCAAATGTGGAGCTTTAGGTAGGTATTTCTTGCCAAAGCTTCATCAGCCATTCTGATATGTGCCATAGAGAACTAACCATTGGTGCAACATTTCTGCTGAGCACATTCCAGACCTTTATTTTGAGTAGAAGGAGATGATTGATCAATGGTACAATGCAAAAGATCAGCATTTTCAGAATTTCTTCCTTTGTTTACCCTCAGTGCAGATTATGCAGCAATAAGCGTGAAATGTAATGTCAGTTCCATTCATAAATAAAGTTAGATTTTTTTTTTTTTTTAGACATGACCTCACTTTGTTGCCCAGGCTAAATCATAGTTTTGTCATCATAGCTCACTACAATTTCAAACTCCAAAGGAGTTTGGGCATAAGTGATTCTCCTGCTCAGCTTCCCAAGTAGCTAGGACTACAGGTACAGGCCACCATGTCCAGCTAATTTATTTATTTATTAGATAGAGACAGGATCTCACTACATTGCTAAGTTTGGTCTGAAACACCTGGGGCTCAAGTGATCCTCCAGCCTCAGCTTCCCAAATCACTGAAAGTACAGGTGTGCGTCACTGCACCTGGCCAGTATTAGTTTTAAATGGATTTTTGCTTTTCACATTTTGCTTCTTTTATGTATCAGATTAAAGATTCTTCTTCTTTTTTTTTTTTTTCTCTACTTTTTTTTTTTTTGTTGTTGTTGTTGTTGTTAATGATGATTTTTTTTTTCTTTTTTTAAAATTTTGGAGCATTGCCTGTGGCTCAAAGGAGTAGGATGCTGGCCCCAAATGCCAGAAGGTGGGGGGGTTCAAACCCAGCCCCAGCCAATGACTACAACAACAACAAAAAAATACATACAATTTTGGATTAATATGAGGGTACCTAGGATTAGGATACATTGTTTGCTTCTGTAAGGTAAAGTCCAAGTTGCTGCAGTTACTTCCACTGAAAATTATTCTGGTTTTAGTATGTTGCCAATGTCTTGTTTTAAAGACAAAATAATTTGTATAATTTTTTTAAAATAAATAAATAAATAAATAAAACATATTGAAAACATTCATCTTAGCAATTTCTGATAAAAAGAAAAAAAAATACCCTGATTTAAATTTACCACTGACTTTTTAACCAAACTTTTAAGCATTACTTTATGAAATAGGATCACAATTCTTTTCCCCAATTGCTAATACCAAGATTATTGCAAATCCCCAAAAAAGGGGAAATCCAAAATACCCACTGTAGAGCTCCTATGCCTTGGCTTTTGCAGTTTTTCTCTGTAGAGGAGCGAGGATGACCTCCACATCACTGTCGTCTATACAATTATGCTTGTCAATGTGTTCTTGGACAAGCTCTGGCACCACGTAATGGATGCTCTGGCCCCTCCTGAGGGCTCTCTGTAACTTCATGAATGAGACGTCCTTAGTGATCCACTCGTTCACCAGGTGCAGATTGCTCCTGTGCTTCCACAGCTCTTCAGATTCATAGATGAATTACTGAGCGTCACTTCCAGCCTGAGTAATATATATATATATGAGTCCGTAGTCTGCGACAATTTGGGTGATATCCTCACTCTTCCACAAACTTGGAACACCAAAGGACCCCAGTAAATCTGCCTCACACAGCAACCTTACCTTGGGCACATCTTTTGGTTTTGGATCTAAGGATTTCTTTTGGCCAGAATCTTGTCTTCATTCAGTCCACTTGCTCTTCCGTCCAGGCCTCTCTAGCACTGGTGAGTTCTATGAGTGGTCACAGTTACTGGCCTCCAGGTTCCTTTGATGGTGTCTTAGCCCTTCAACAGTCTCTGTCCACTGCTTCTGAAGACTTCCCCATGTATCAACTTCCAGACACTTTGAATTCTTAATGGCAAATTCTGCCATGATAACTCAGTGATGGAGAGGAATGAGCTCTTTCTTAATAGATGCATCACCAACAGGAGAAATTATGCCTTTGATCACTCTATATTTTCATGTTCCATTCATGTACTTCTTAGCCAGCTCAAACAACCTGAGGTGCATGTTGGTGAAAGGATTAAAGGAACCACAAACAAGGAGAATCACTTCTGTTTTTTCTGAATTTTCCATGGTAAGAATTATTGATCTAAATGGAAAACTGTGACACCTCCCTTGATGTTGTGCTTTGAACTTCTTTTGAAAATAATTTAATATATGATCTTTAAAACTTTTTATGGCACACCTAAGGTCCTCTCCCAGCACACCAGTGTGCCCCAGCAAACCAGTTGAATATCACTGCCGAAAAAGCTTACTCTTCCTCTGGCTTCGGGCTGCTGCTTCTGTCATGAGTCTAACTTGTTTTATAAAGGAAATTCTTTGAATCTGAAGTATTTTGCAAGGGCATCTATTGGAAACATTCCAACTAGCATATCAACAATCTTGTATGTGGCCATAACAAGTGGTTTAAGTGGTTTTATATTCAAAGTGAAACTCATGTCCTCAGGCCAACCCCCCCCCCCCCCCCCCAGTCCTCCTGGAAAAGACACAGGACCAGAACCCCAGCCAAGGTTTGACTACTTTTTATTCCTAAAATGGAATGATAAAATGGAACGAAATTACCAAAAACAACCATTTCAGGATTTTGGAAATTGGCCAAGATCACTCAACAAATTCAGAAGAATTTTCTCTGAAAAAACCATGAACCCTGGGTAAGAATTGTGACAGTCAGAGCTTTCTTAACTGAGGCTGTCCTCATTCCTCTGCATGTTTTGTGTGCTTAGAATTTTTTCCATGGAGAAACGAGCTGATTTCCAAGCTATGAAAATCAGTAACTCTGCTGCTGAGGTAGAGATTACATATATATGTATTCACTTAATTTGTAATGAAGAATGACAATCACTCATTTCTGAGGAATTTCTGGAGAAAGTGGCAATAAACAAAGGAGAAAATCCAGTATCACATTGTAAGTCTCAAATTGCAGTTCTGGTTAGGGCAAGTAATCACAAAGCAGATTAACCAGATATTTAACAAGAAGTTCTGAGAAGTGAAACAAACAAAAAAGGAGCCTCTTTGTGGTCGGACAATTAAGTTTGCAAACTCATCCTAGAAAAGGTGCTTCGAAGGGTCGAGTAGGTACTAGCATCAGTGCACAGCCTCAAATCAGTACTTTGAAGTGATATTCAGCAATGAGGTATGTAGTACTTTTTCTAGGACGAGTTTGTGAATGTAATTATCTGAGCTCATATGATGACAACTCGGATGGCCATTCCCGAAAAGAATACTAAAATTGCTTTAAGGGTGAACTGACATCAGTGCATAGCTTCCCCAAGGGAGTACTTCAAAGGTGACCATAGTGATAGGTATGCAACACTTTTTCTAGGATGAGTTTATGAACTTAATTGTCCAACTTCATATAAGATAACCGTATTTTCCTAGAAGAATGAAAAGCTGTGATAATTGATTAAATAAGGCTGCATAGGAGGGTTAAGAAGGAATCTTGCTATCCACACTTCCCTCAGTGAATATGAAGCCATGTACATATGCAGAGACAGCCTGGAGGAAAGCAGAAATCAAAGTAGATGTGTAAATTTCTTGAGTTTTCATTGTAGTTACATCCTAAACAGAATTCATCAGCAGAGAAAGAAAGCCATACTTGCTCATGGTGTTTAAACTCGATGTTTGAACAATCAAGAACAGATCAAAGACCTATACTGACACTGACATTTCAACAAAGATTGCAAGACTATTTAATTGAGAAAATGACAACCTTTTTAAGAAATGTTGAGAAAATTGTATACCTGCATGCAAATAATAAAAAATTGGATTGTAAATTTTATATATGCAAAACTTAAAACAAAATAGGTAAAAGAACTAAGCCTGAGACTAAAACTATAAAACTCATAAATGAAAACTGTGTAGAAATTCTGTACAACGTTGAATTCGGTAATAATTTTTAGAAATAATAGCAAAAGCACGGGAAATAAAAGAAAAGAATTGATAAAATGTTAAAGGAAATTAGTGTACTTTAAAGATAGTACCACCAGAATAAAAAGGCAATCCATGAAGTGAGAAGAAGTGTTGGAAATGATTTGTCTTATATGGGATTAATTTTCAGAATATTAAATAGATTCCTGTTTATTAAAAAACAACCACAACGAAATGCTAAAAACTTAATTTTAAAAAGGGCAAAGCCTCTGGGAGGTTGAGGCAGGTGGATTAATTGAACTCAGGGGTTTGAGACTAGCCTCTGAGCAAGAGTGAAATATTGTCTCTACTAAAAATAGAGAAAATTGGCCAGGTCTTGTGGTGGGGCCTGTAGTCTCTGCTACTTGGGAGGCTGAGGCAGGAGGATCACTTAAAGCCAGGAGTTTGAGGTTTGAGGTTGCTGTGAGCTAAACTGACTGGAAGGCACTTTAGCCTGGGATGACAAAGTTAGACTCTTGACTTAAAAAAAAAAAAAAAAAAAAAAGTAGAAAAAGAAAAAAAATGACATCTCTCCTTGTGCTCTCCTTGAAGGATATGACTCACATATATGAAGGATGAGAGTGGTCAAAACCTGTTGTGCACTGATGTGTTCTCAACCAGGAGACCCCATAGAAAGTTTCACCTTGGATTACAGGACACACTACCCCAATGATAAACTCTAATTAAAATCCTACTTTGTTTAAATCTAAATCAAGCTCCACTTTTCACCCTAATCCTAAATAACTAATCATCCTCTTTGTTCAGTGAGAAACTGAATTTCTATATTTATAAATGCTTCTGCTTTAGTTAAGAATTCTAACAAAGCTAAAATAAATTTAGTATTTTGTTTCACATAGACTGGTGATTTGAGGTTTCCAACAACTTTATTCATGTGCAACATCTGCCTTTTGCTATTTTTAGTTGACAGGGAAAGAAGAGATTAACAATAACGTTGAAATGTTATTTGTTTCAGTAGGTTTCCATCTCAGTTGCACAGGAATCAGTCTCCTCTTTGCCCTGGAGGATACGCTCCGAGGCTCCCAGTAGATGCCTGAAACCGCAGATAGTACCAAACCTTATAGATAAGGTTTTCCTAGACATACATACCTCTGATAAAGTTTCCTTTATACACTTGGCACAGTAAGAGAGTAACAACAATGATCATAAAAGAGGACAATTATAGTAATATACTATAATAAAAGTTACATAAGAGTGTATCTCTTTCTGTCTCTCAGAAGATCTTACAGTCCCGTTTTCACCCATTTTCTGACCACGGTTGGTTTAATCTTAGGGTTCAGAGGCAAGAGCACCTCTGTATCCTACCATACTCAAGTGCTCTATTTTAGTCACAGGACACTGATCAGGATGTTGCTTTTTTCCTCTACCCCAAGAGGTACCATCTTCTGAACAAAGGCAGAGTTCAGAGAGGCACTCCACCTGATAGCCAAAGGATTTGAAATTTCAGAATTCAAAGTCCCAAAGTTACTCAGGAAATCCTAATTTATGGATTACCAGGACAGAGATAAGGAAATACTCCTCTCAGGGAACAAGTGCAAAATCATTCCCAGCTGAAGTGCCGAGAGAAATTTCTTTTACTTATCACGGACAACTCATATTGTGTTCCTCCCAGGAGAACCTTTTCTCCTCTCCCAGAGTTGGTGCTTTCTAAGCCTAAAACTGATGCGACAAATGTGGCTTCTGTCAGGGTTCTGTCTCTTGCCTCTGAACTCTAAACCCTTTCCTTCTCCTGTTTCTCCAGAGCCTGCTCCTTTTGATTCAGCTCCCTGAAAATACAGGCCACATTTCACTTTGTCTTCCTCAGTACAAGGCTTAGATTTACCGTTCATAAAGCGTTTTTCTTGGCATAAAGCGTTTTTCTGTTTCAATGGCAGCCCCAATCTTTAAAAATAAACATCTATAAACTGTTGTCTAGATTCTGTGAGAATGTGAGAGGATTTCTTTATAAAATTATAAATCTCCTTCTATATAAATCAATTCCATAGACTTATTAAAGAATTTCTGGCAAAAGCAGCCAAAATTTAAAACCACAGTTGATCTTCAATGCTTTCCTGCCCCATAGTTTTCTAATCCACACTTCATGGACACAGTGATCCTTCTGGAGTATCTCCCTCTATTTAGAAGCTTAGAACAAACAATTTGATAGCTTTTATACATTTTCATAAAGTACCAACTCTGTAAAGTGCTTACTTTCTTAAAATAAGTCTTCATTCATGTACATGAACGAAAACATACTTATTGAAGCCATCAGTTCTTCTGAATTTTCTGAAACACTTGGATTACTTTATGTTTCAAGTGAGATAAAGACATTTATAAAATCCATTTCCAAAGTGCATTTTTACAAACAAATTACCAGTGTGGGTTTTTTGAAATGCTTATGTTAATTCAATTTAAATTAGAGAACCAGAGAGATAAAGGCCAATGAGTCATACCATGAACTACTTCTAAAATTTATACTTTAATTAAAGAGTACAAGATTCTTTTATGAAATGGTTCTTTTCCTTTTAACACAAGAATTCAGGCAACATAGATTCAGTGTTTGCTTGATAAAATGTGATTAGTAAAACTCACACTTTAGATGAGTAAAACTCATTGGCTAATTCTATAAATGTGAGAGTAAGATCTGTTGGGTTTCCTGCTTTTTCTCTATATAATGTTATTTCTATTAATCAATCAATTCATTTGAAAGGAAATCTTAATTAAAAGGTTATATAAACATTGTATACATATTACTTTTTGGCCGACAAGTATAAAAGTATATCAGGATATAGCTGTCCTTTGTGTATACTCAGGATATAAGAAAATTTCAGACTAGCCTCAGACTCCTGAAATTTGAATATAATAGTACACTCCTATTTTTAGAAGTCACTGATTTGAAGAGAGTTTATAGAACTCCAGGGAAAAGAAAGTAGTTACAAGTAACATACGTTAGAATTAATATCTATATTACATCTTTAGCCTGTAGTCTGTAAGTTCTAAAGCCTGTTTCTGACTGTACTTGTGAGTATGAATATGTATATATGAATATGTGTGGTATGTATGCAGATAGGACAAATGCATATGGGTATGTAACTCGGAATCTTCTTTGAAACCACCAAGATAAATCTTTTTGATCCAACTATACACAAGTCCTAAACAGACCAGGGATCTCATATCATCATACCTCATGGGATGGAAATTCTATTTTCCCTAAGGATATGTGTGTTCTTTATTATTCAGCTGCTCCCCTAATTTTGAAATTTTTCTATTATCCTTCAGGGAATAATGGTTGGTCATCAACAAACACATTATATTCAAAATATTTTCTTTGAACTTTTTCCTTCTTTCTCAATGGAATTAAAACCTATATCTTCCTGAAGACACTGCTTTTCCTGTAGTCTTCACAGGTGACTGCTGTCTTTATCCATAAACTTGTACATCAAAGATCTTGGAGGTGACTTGGTAGCACTTAAGTTCCTCATTGTTCTTTTCGGACTGTTTTTCTTCTCTATTCACTAAATTATCCCAATGATAAATGTTGACTACAGATGATACCATTTGCTACCTGTCCTTTTTATGCTGTCATACACATATGAATGCACATATGTGTATGAAGATAACCCTGTGTATGCTCCCTCCCCACTCCATGTCAACTTCACCACCCCAATTTGTCAGCTCATCCTTCATCATTAATACAAGATTTTAGCTCCTGTCATACAATATAACACTAATGTTGCCTTAAGTTCTAATTACTTAGATATCCATGTAGATAATTTACTTCATAACTTTGTTGTTCAGGGCCTGCACCTCCAATTCATCCAATAGTCATATTCTTCCCTATTTCAGTTGTTCATTCCCACAGACGATCCTAACCTTTGCTGTTACCAACATCATCATCATTCACAGTCTCAATTTAAAGCACTCTATTTGCAGCAACAACTTACTATCTTGTCTTTCAAGTTTGTCTTCCTGCCTTTTAGTTCACCCAACTATAACCATTTATCTTTTGGGTGTCTGGTGGACCCCAGCCTGAGACAGTGGTCAGCAAGGGGGATAGTGCTGAAGAAACTTACTGTAAACTTAGTGTATAAAACCTGAAGTCTGTAAAGGCATACACTGTTTCATGTGCCTGAGGGCAGCATGAGAACAATGCAGCACCTGTCCTGTCCTGGAGTCTTTTTATTGGGTACATAAGGAAGTACACTTGCAAGAATGCACCGCAGTCAGTCATCAGCAGCCAAGGTTAAGAAAGAGAGAGGGAAGATAACAGCCCCCAGGAAGGTTAGGTAAAGAGTAAACAGGGACATAGGATAATAGAACATCTGAAGTGGCCAGATAACAGTGCAATGAGAAGAGAGAGGGGAGAGAGCAAGTTTCATCTCCTCAGACTGACATTTCAGCCTCTCGCACCTAGGCTACTAGTTGATGGCCTCAGCAGTGCCACACACAGGGATAGTCATGGAAAAAATCCCCTGACTAGGCACCTTCAGACTCCTTTATTCTCAATTAGGAGCACAGGGGTGGCCCAACTGCAGACTTTACCCTGGCTTTTGAAGGTTCCATGGCGTCTCAGCCTATCCCCACATTTATCAACCACATCATCAAGTCCTTCAATTATTTTAAGTCATAGGAATGTTCTGTTATTATTGAGGCTCTCTTTGGCTACACTGTATGAAATTATACCACACCAGCCCAGCTGCCAAAAGTTCCATGCTCTTTTCTGAGTTTTGTATTCAACTGTGACACCAACAGTGGATGTATGGTGAAACTGATAAACTTCATCTTCCAAGCTCCTCATTTGCACTGGCTGCTTCCAAGATTTTTTAGCTAATTTTGTATCCTTAATTCGTTATTATTTCTTTTCAAAAGTATCCTATGCTATAAAAGAGTTACAGATTTCACAAAATGTGGATATTTTCATGCTTAAAACGTGTCTACACCAACTTTATATATTGTTATCTTATTTGTTAACATATATATCATCCAACATCCCTCAGTAGAACCATGCTTTATAAGGGACAGAAGGTTGGTTATTTGCTTTGGTCACTGCTATTTTTGGTCCCAAAAGGAATAACTTGAACATGGTAAATATTTGCTGAATCAATTATTTATTCTTTTTTATACTTACCTCTATCATTAATGTTGTTGATATTTCTTTATTAAATGTGGAGACAACTGTAATTCTGCCAAACCAAAATGTAAAAATGAATATTAACGCCAAGTTCCAAAGTTGACAAAATAGAAAAATTATAAGGTGTAAAATGCAAAATGTAAATAGTTTATAAAGGATATTCATCAACACGGATTAAAATACAATTGCTTTAAAATGATGAGTTTTTAAAAATGTTTTTATGATTAAAAAATGTAAAGTAAATGTGTGGTACTGTTAATTTTTCTCAGCAAAGGCAAAGTAGCAATTTAAACTTGGTTGCTTTGGAATGAAGCTATGGAATCTGTAATGGAATGTCCAAGAAATTTTCACAGAGGGCAAAATCATACTTCATCACAGTCAATAATTAAAACAAAGTAGTAAGATGTAAAAATATTATGTACTTTCCCATATGTCCCAAAGATAGTACATGTACATTAACACAGTTTGTACAAAGGTGAAAATAGATACCGGGTTTTTTAACTTTAAGTTTCAGTGTGTGGCATCACTAGGAGAATATATGAAATACACAATTCCTTAAGCATACATGGTTATTGTTGACAGTGTCAAATTGACAATAAAAAAAATGCTTTTTTCAGAATCTATACCCATTTCATTTGGAATCAAATGCTCACTCATTTGATTGGTAAAAGGCCATGTCTTTGCTCTCGCTTCAAAACACCAACAGAGTGAGATGATGACTCTAGAGAGGGTTCTATCATTAATAAAGCAAGAAATCCTCAGGTCATTAGAAAGAGATGGGCAGAAAACTAAACAAACAAAAAAAAAAAATAAGAAATATTTATTATGTCATGTATCTGTTTAAATGTCTGTTTTAAAAAATATTTTTGAGTGTTTTTTATATTTTGCTATGAAAATCATGACATAATTTTAAATAATTATTCATCTAAGAAAATCTTAGAGTCAGGAATTCTACTAACTGTTGAAATATGGGAACATTTTGGACATGTGTAGGTTCAAGGTAGGAGATAATTTAGGTTAGAAGAACAATAGGAGCAAAATCTCAGATAGGAAGTAATGTAAGCAACAGAGAATTCATTATGTTGGCTGTGATAGTATGCGTAAAAGAATGCTAAAAAATATGGCTGGAAATGCAGATTGCCATGAGAACAAAGAGAGGTTATAATGACAGTCTATGGAGTTTAGATGTGATTCTAAGTCTGAGAAAAAGCAATAAGAACATTGGAACACGTGAATTATATCATAATTGTGTTTCAAAAAGATAAGTCTCTCAGATGAATGAATGCTAAATTGGATATCAGAGAGAATGAAGATAGAGAGATCAGTTAGTAAACTACAAACAGATTCAGTAAGAATAATGAAGTCCAGCACAAGAAAGACAGCAATGAGAATAAAAAGAAATTATCCACGCAGTGCTGGGCAGGGACCAATTTGTTTATGTCTCGTCACCCTGCAGTGAGATCTTGACCGGGCTGGCTCCTTCCCAGCACCCATGTTGTATTTCAAACGGTGTTTCGAAATGGCCTTTCTTACAAATTGTTGCCAAAACGTTCATTCTATAGTCCTTTTTGATTGTGTGGTAACTGAAATTTCCTTGTTTATTCAGTTTTTTTGTTTGTTTGTTTTTTGTTTTGTTTTGTTTTGTTTTTTTGTTATTGACCAGCTTTCTTCCCCAAAATGATTCATTATACTATAAGTGCCACAAGGCCAGGGTCCTCTTCTCTTGTGTTCCTTTTAGATCCACAGTGAATTCCCAAGTCCTCAGAACATCCTAGACACTCAGAAAATATATGTTGAAGAAGAAGTGAAAGAATAAAGAGAAGCACTTGGTAAACAATTATTTACTAAATGGGGAAATCACCAGGGTGAATAAGGTCTCAAGCTCATGTAGCTTAGACTGTAACTAATTGCTTATAATCTATTGAACAAAAAGGAGTTATCACTATAAGATTTAAAAATAATTTTGATACTATTTAGCCATAAAAATTGAAATCATGTCATTTGCAGAAATATGGATGGAACTGGAGGTCATTATGTTAAGTAAAAGAAGCAGGTACAGAAAGACAGATGTAGCATGTTATCACTTATATGTGGAAGCTATTGAAATCAATCTCACAGAGGTGGACAGTAGAACGATAGTTACAAGAAGAGGGGAAGAGCCTATGTGTGTGGGTGTGGGGAAGGATGAATAGAGATTCATTGATGTGTACAAATATATGAGATAAATTCTAATGTTTCATAGCAGGGTAGGGTAATTATAGTTAACAACATGTACTGCGTGTTTTAAAATAGCTAGCAGAGAAGACTTGAAATATTCCCAGCACATAGATAAATGCTCGTGCTGATAGATTTCCTAAATACCCAGACTTGATCATTACACATTCTATATGTGCATCAAAATATAACGCACATCCCATTGCAAGAGTTGTACCTAAAACAAAAAACAAGTATCTTGTAAATGTATACAGATATTATGCATCAATAACAAATTTTAAAAAGAGAAATTTTGAATGTTTCACTGATGCCACTGCAGGGGTTTTTTAAAATCCAAAATTACTTTAGAATTTAAAATAGATTTTATGCTATCCAGCATCATTGTTGTAACTATGTTTACATTTGGTTCTGAAAATCACCAGGTCTATATTCTTTGTAAATTGCTAAACTTGTTTTAAGACCCATTTTCCTTATCCATAGAATAATAATAATTGCTTAGAGTGCTATGTATACTTGATTATTTTAAATATTAAATAAGGGAATTCATATGAAGTCTTGAGTGAAGTGAACAGAGTAGCACAAGTTCTCATTACAAATTAGTTATTATTATGAAAAACTACTAGGAGCCATTATGCCCCATGGTTAAAAGCACAGATTTTGGAGTGAGACTGCCTGGTTTAGAGTTCACTTCGTACCACTACTGATTTCTCTAGACCTTGTTGTTGTCAACTATGTTAGGACTTCTTCATAGGTGATATAACATAGGAGTTATAAATATAGACTCTGGAGCCAGATTGCTGGTTTTGAATTCTGGTTTTCCATTACTAAGGTATATTAAGCAAGTTACTTGCTCTGTGGTCCAGTTTACAAATCCACAAAATGCAAACCACAATATTACCCAACAGGGTGGTTACAATGATAAAAATATTTTAGTGATGTAATATTCTGAGAACAGTGTCCAGCCCATAATAAGTTCCATGGAAGATATTAAAGAAAATTAAAATGAGTAGAGTGTTTTTTAGGGTTAAACAAATAATTATGGAATTTACTTAATGTAAGGGGCAGATTTTTAAGTTCTCTATACATATTGTTATCAGTATAAACATCTACACTAACAAAATAATAATATTTGTCAAAGATATTCTAGGAGTGTGTCAGTTCATCTACAAATAATTAACACATTCTTAAAGAAGAATAACTATTTCAACCTCTGTACAGACACTTATATTTCCAAGACACCTAAAAAATCATTCTGAAAAGGGTATGAGTGAGAATAAATACAGCTCGTCCCTAACACTAACCATGTCTTATTAAGTGTTTTAGAGTTCTGGTCTTTACCACACAGCCTGACATTAAGCTAAACTTATTCATAGTATTTAAGTAGCTATATTCATTTTGAAAGTTAAATATATTGGTATAAATTTTTAAATATTTACAATTCAAGACTTAAGTATCAAAACCCAACAATAAAATCACAATAAAATACTACTACCCACCACCGAAATGGATAAAGTAATAATTTAAAAAACTGGTTACATTTCATTCAAATAATAATTCTACTAGCAAT
This sequence comes from Loris lydekkerianus, assembly GCA_963574355.1. Taxonomy (NCBI): domain Eukaryota; kingdom Metazoa; phylum Chordata; class Mammalia; order Primates; family Lorisidae; genus Loris; species Loris lydekkerianus. Next base: position 689 of record CAUYPK010040797.1, on the reverse strand, counting down.
GTTAAAGAGTTTTCTCTCATTTTCACCAATAGTTGATATAAAGAAGTTTGGTAAATGTTCACTAATCTAATAAATGTAGGTAGCATCTTCCAGCTTTACTTTGCATTCTTATAATTAATTATTTATCTCTTTAGGTTCATGGAAAGCTGGGTTAGCCATTTCTATAAATTTCATTTTTATATACATTGTCTATTTTTCTTCTGGGTTATTGATCTGTTTATTTCTGTGTAAGTTGCTTGTATATTTTAAATATTATTAACTATATACTCGAGTATAAGCCGAGTTTTTGTGCTGAAAACCCCGAACTCAGCTTATACTCGGGTTATACAGGTTATTTGATTCGGTGCGCGTGTACCTAATCAAATGCATGTAGTCTCCAGTCGTCTTCTGCCATCTGCTTGAGGGGGCGGTGCTTCAGCTCAGTCCACAAGTAGCTGCTGAGCTGAAGAGGTAGGCGGCTGAACTGAACTGTATTCCGCTGAACTATTTAACCCACAATATTTAATGGCACATTTAATTAAGTGAAAACCCCATTTAAGGCAGTAAAGCCTTGTAAATAAATGTTTATAAATCCTGAATCCTTATAATCAGGGGTTTTGGAGTATAAGGATTCAGGATTTTTAACCATTTATTTACAATGCTTTACTGTCTTAAATGGTTTATTCACTTTATTAAAGTTGCCATTGAAT